>CATQJA010001576.1:0-31757 GCA_958295435.1 Mesorhabditis spiculigera
CAGGAATTTGAAAAGCCGGCATTGGACGAAAATTAAGTGCACTGGCACGTTCAAAACATTATTTTTACGCCATTATTTTTCTTTTAGAAATGCGGACTACCCCAAAAGCGGTTTTGTTCGCGACATTGCCGAGCTTTCATGTCCAAGCATTCTTCAGGGAGTCTATCGGTAGGGAAAAAATTTGCATTTCTTGGGACTGCAGAAGTTTGCAGGAAGGTGTAAATAATACTCTGTAACCTAAAATATGCAGTTTGCAAAATACAGTGTAGCAGCGCAGGCCGGCAGCAATCATTTAGGAAGTACAGAGGTTCTAAAGCGGTCTAGCAGAGGTCATTCAGGTAAAAGTTAAGACTCGAGGTCCCAGGTAGGCTAGCAGAGAGCCTTTAGGAAATAAGCCGAGGCGGGGTAGGCTAGCAGAGGTCCTTTTTATTTTACTACGCTATCGATAAACACTTGCAGAAGCCTTGCTGTAACACCAGCATTAATGGTACGTCATTAGGTGTAAAACTTCCTAGATTTTTTAGAAATGGTCATTTTTGAGTACATTAAAATCAAGCTTTTGGTTTGAAAATTGGTTGGCCTTACCATTAACGCATTATATATAAGATTATATTATAGGAAGTAGTACTATTTATAGGTATCAATGCGGCGCATGCCTATTAAAATTCGTTAGTCTCTTCCGGGCGGCAATGCATATGCCACCGCGTACATCGCATTAACATCGCATACAACCCCGATTGACTTAATACCCCGAATTTTTAAGTATATTTATACCACGATCTTCTTTGCTATACTATAATATATCATTGAAATTTCTAGAAGGATAACAAAGATGAGAAGAAAGAGTCCTACAAGTTACTCACCATGATCTACTTCCCGGCGGCTGTTGAAGCCGTTCAGGAGTCAATTGCGGCCTTAACCTTGCTTTCTTGGGTAAGTTTTTAACTAGCTTCCTGATTTCTCGATATTTTAGAAACAAAGGGGCTACTGGCGTTGTCTGCGGAAGTTGGTGACCTGTCCAGGTGTGCAAAAATGACAATACCATTGGGGACGAAAGCAGGAATGATACCCCACGTCTTCACCCATATGAGCCAAGCATTCAAAAATGCAGGCTGTGTCGGGTTTTGTTGATAGTTGGTTGAGGGCTTATAAGGCTTTTTGAAGCACAGCTCGGGCTTAGCAGGCTTGGTGGGCTTGGCAGGCTTAGCCAGGCTTGGCTTAGGCTTAGCTTAGGCTGCAGGCTTGGCAGGCGGCTTGGGCAGCTGGAGGCTAGCTTGGGCTGGCCTTGTGACCCACAGCTTGGGCAGCAGGCCCAACTTGGGCTTGGCTTGAGCTGGCGCAGGCTTGGCAGGCAGCTTGGAAGCAGCTTAGGCTTAGCAGGCAGCTTGGAAGCAGCAGGCTTAGCAGGCTTAAGCTGCGGCTTAGCTTAAGGCTCTAGCAGGCAGTTCTTTGGACCCCGATGACTTAAGTCTGAAACCCATATTTCTTTAGTTTACCTGGCCTCTCCATCTTGTTATTCGAAACCACATTGCCAACAAGCACCGAAGGTGCCTTTTGAACGTGACAATCGGGGTTGAAATAACAAGTAGAAAGTCAAAGTAGGCAAGAATTATAAAATAACTTTTAGCACTCAGAAGCCTTCTGGACGAGCTGAGAATCGCTCCGCCCGTACGCGATCCAGCGGGCTGGACGAAGCTGGTTGAGCTCGAACAGCGGTAAAAGCTGCTTTAACCTTTCCAAGTCTTCTCCTTTTTTTGGATACGAAAGTGAATTTTAACATTTGGTCTTTAGGGAAAAGTCGGGTGAGTGTCGGCCAGCAAAGAGAGGCCGATCTTGAAGCAGCCGCAGCTAAATTTGGCCGCAGTCGTATCTCGAAGCGGGAAAAGCGGAAGAAATGGAGGCGGAAAAGGTAATTTTACTAGATATATAATTTATACATATTTTTGTGTATTATTTAAAAAAATTTTAAAAATAGGGTAGATACGTCATCTGGAATGATAGTAACTTTTCCAATTTTTAGCGAGCTCGCCTGAACTTCCCGATGTTACTACGGAAACTGCAGAGGAATTACGCTTTCAGCCTGCAGTCGCGCCTGGGGTCGTGCCGGTGGGGTTCCCAGCTATGCAGGTAATATTGGTTTTTTAGGAAAGTTACTTTGAAAAAAGCAGCTGCTTAAAAATTATGATTTTTACAAAGTTTTACCCCGAAATAACAAGTCCAAACGTCATTCCGTATAAGTTACATCATACACTGTTGACGAAAACGTCAAAAAACCTATAGATTTTCAAAGCAAATTTTTTCAAGCGACGATTTTGAAGATAGGACTTTTCGAAGTCAAAGTCGTGAACTGCATTTTTTAACTGATTATATTTTCTAGAATCCGGCTCTGATGTCTCCAAACTACTTCTCAGCAATGATGTACCCACAAATCCAAGCTTATATGCAGCAGCAATTGGCCATGGCTTTTGCCGCGGGAGCCATGGTAAGTTCAAAGCGACAAGCAAAGAATGGTTACAGATTTTACGGTTTATGGATACCTTCCTTTCCGTCTTAAGTCACGTATTATAAAGCGTTTTTCAGATGCCACTCGCATTCCCCTCGTTCACCCCCAACTTCCCGTTCCTCAACCCGCTCGCCTACCTCAATCAACACAGACCCCAAGGACCGGCGTAGCCAATCCGTTTTTGGCGCTGATTACTAATTTATTTTTTTGCGAATTAAATAGTTCCATTTTTTTGCCAGTACGGTTGCAATCACGGCGTAGCAATAAAACAATGTCACCAGGGTTTTTACGGTATTATGCTACGTCAAATTTTTATGATAACAAAGATCAGAGGAGGTCAATAAGTTTATGTTTATTTAAGGTATCCGAATTATGTCTATTTTTCGAGATTCGGGACATTCCGAAAATGCCATAGAAAAGAGGGTCCAAAAATCGCATGGCAATTAATTTTTGCCCGCAACGATGTAGTTTAGAAGGTATATGATATAAAGGGGAATGTCAAAATCCCGACAAGCCAAAATCTGGACAGCCAAAGGCAGAATTGGACTAGTTTTTTGACAGTGCCATTCGATAGAGCGTCAAAAAATAAGCCAAGAAGCTTTCAAAAAAAAAACTATAATGCAAAGTTATCTTGATAATACTAACGTTTCAAAACCAATCTCATCCCAAAAATTTTATTTCTTTTCACCCGAGTTTTTCCGGCCCGCGGGCCCATTAGAGACGCCAAGTCGATGGTGGGGTGGTGCTTTATTTTCCGGGCGGCTTTTCGGGCTGTTTTTATGGGCTTTGATGGAAATACCCCCACGGCACATCCATCAGACCCCACTGGGGGGTAGAAGGGCCCCAATTGGGCCACACCCTCACACATGGCAGGGGGGAGGACACATCCAATTCATGAAAATTGGACGCTCTATCTGGGGGTGGAACATGTTTTTTGGAGGAGATGAGGGTAGAAATAAAGCTCCAGTTATAATTATTAATCAATCAAATGTATCGAAGCTGATAACAATAATTATTAATTAATCACAAAACTTAATACGACCGGTCTTTTCTATACAGGGTATTTGGCATTCTCGGGTTGATGGGGGATCGCGGAGAGAAATCATCTTTTTCCCTAGCATCCAGTTTTTCTAATATAAATAGAAGAAGTGGACAGTGGCAGTGAAGCTTAAAGAACCAGCCACATCAGGGCTTTTCAGGCAATAAAAGATTGAATTCCGGAATTCCCGCAAAATTCGGCCATAAACACCGGTTTGAAACAATCAGAAAATTTTCCCCAAAGCCAAAAAGCCCTTCTAGGGGTTCAGGGAAAACTGAAAAACGAGACGCGCGCGCCCCCACTTTGGCGCGCCGGGTGGTGGGGGCTTTGGGGGAGTGTTTGGGCCCTTCCTTTGTGGCCCATAGGGGCCCTCGATTGGGCCCACTGGCCCTTCCTCGGTCTCTCCGTTGAGGGGCTACGGATGGACAGACAAGAGGAGGAGGAGGAGGACGAGGAAGAGGAGCAAGAGGAGGAGGAACAAGCCGAAGAAGACGACGGATTAGGGCACACACACGAAAACCCCACACCACCAACCAACATTCCGGCCATCAACTGGGAAATACTAGCAATCGGATGTTGCAGGGTCACCAAAGATGGGAGAGGATTCGGAGTTTGGGTGTTCGTTTCCGGAGCGTTTTAGGGTTTTGATCGAGTTGAAGCCGGAAGCCGGAAAGCCCGAAGCCACCTCCTTCAGGCCGGCTTGAACACGCTTATCTAGCTATCCGGTATTTTCCGGATAACCCGTTTTCAGGCAATTCGAGGCTTACTCTGGAGACCTTCCTGGAGACCCGGTTCTCGGCGCAGTTCAGGCCGCTTCCGGTTGGTACGGCGGTTTTCCGTGCTCCCGGTCGAGTGAAACCGCCCGAAATTTCTGCGAATTTAGGCCAAAGCTAATCTCCGAAATTTTCCGGAACCCCCGGTCGCACGAAATGACGTGGGCCGGACTGTAAGGGATGTCAGACTCTTCCGCCTCCGGTTCAGCCCAATTTTTGGGCCACCGAGAAAAGTTATGTCGATGTTTTTGGAAGTTCCGGTTGATCCTGCTTTCGGGAAATTCAGACCGGCTGAGGCTTTTGAAGAATTCGCCAGAAGGAGTTGAGCCCAGTTGACTTCCGGTTGACCGAATTTCTTTGCGATCAAAGCCAGCCTGCAACCGTTGGCAAGAATTTGCCGGCGCTTCCGGTTGATTCGATCGTGTTTCTTCCGATGGGCCTGAAGGAGTTGGTCTGCATTAACCATAATTTCGAGTTGACCTGTTTGAAACGTGATTTCCGGACTAGAACAGCCTGAATTCTCCGTGTTTCCGGTAAGTTCAGGCCTAAAGCTTACAACAACCGTTCTGATGAAATAAGCTGAATTTCCGGAATCCCGGATTCATACAAGGGAATATATATCATTCCGGTAAAAAGCCTTAAAACGGGGTTTCTTATGGACGCCTTTCGCAATCACTAACCTCCCAAAAACGGCAAATTCCTTTTTTATACCCCCAATCCGTCTAGTGAAAAGGGGGGCCCTCGGTGGGCCCTGATGGATGGGTTGGGTTTAGGGTTTTCAGGGGCCCCTGAAAAATACCCAACTTGTGTCAAGTTTGGAATAGAAAAGTAAAGTAAAGCTGGGGGCGGGGGAACGTTTCAAGGGCTTTCGAAGGTTCGGAAACCAGAAAAATAGTAGAAAATCGTCATTTTTTTGTGTAAAATTTAATAGGATGAGGAGCACAAGTTTAGCTGCTGCCCAAACAAGAAATCCGCTCAAGAAAGCACCCACTTTAAACTACGAGAAAAATGCTAAAAAAGGTATATAACGCTTGAAAAAACGCCTTTTATTGTCACGCGTTTGAGCACAAGGGCCCAGATGCGGGCCACCACGAAAATGGAATTAGCCGAGTTGGACGCGACACACAAACTGACAGACAGACAGAGACACAAACAGAGGAAACGGGCCAGGGCGGCTGATTGGGGCCCTGGCCCAGAGTGTCGGGCGTCAATTCCTCCAAAAAAATGCAATTGGAATTGGGGTTGGATGAGGAGTGCAATGAGGAACGGAATGGAATCGAGCTGCTCGACTTTAAAGGCACAGAGAAGCCTTGATTGCTTGATTGCTTTAAGTCCAGATCTTGCCGCATCGCAAGACGCAACCCCAGCTGTTCCCGGTCGGCGCAATGGACCCGGAGCTACGCGCAAAAGCAGGTCTTGCTCAAAAAATCCTTAACGTCTCCAGAAATGCTTCCGCATGGCGGTTTTTGGGCGACCGCAAAAAGCAACGCTCACGCCAAGTGGTACGGTAAAGGCGTCGTTTACGCATACGCATTACGCACTACGCAATGCAAGCACCGGCCGGTGCGTCGCGTCTCCCGGAGCGAAAGACGAGAGAGAGAGAGAGAGAGAGAGAGAGAGAGAGAGAGTGAGAGCGACCGCGAAAGAACTAGGGTGAGTGAGCGAGTACGAGTGTGAGTGAGAGTGAGCGTGAGAGACAGAAAGGGGGAGAGAGACAGAGTGGTAGAAAGAACGAGAGAGTGCGTGAGAGTCTGTGAGAGAGGGACTGCGAGAGAACGAGGGTGAGTGAGAGTGCGCGTGAGAGAGAGAGAAAGGGAGAGAGACAGAGTGAAAGAGAGAACGAGAGACCGTGCGAAACTATAAAGCCAAAACTTGTAAGCTCATCCAAACGATGCTATAAATTTTATTGACATCAAAAAGAATTCAAACCCCTAAAAGAGATAGATGCCCCATGTTATAGCTAAAATCCTACCCGTTTTTCGAAAGCTATACCAACAGCGCGAAACGGCCTTTGGAAGAGGTCCTTTGGAGGGATGGGCCCCTGGGTGGAGATTTGTCAGCCGGTGACCGATCTTCCCCCATGGGATTTGGAGATTCCAAGGCGGGAAGAAGCAGCCAAAAGCCTTGGAGCTGCTGACCGAAAAATAAGGAGGGAGGGTTGATGTCTGGGGCATCAGATAAAACCAAAAAAAGGAGTGCCGATACCTTGAAAAAAAGCAAAATAAATGGTCGAGGGATCGCGATTTCGCTGTATTTTTTCCTGTTTTTCAGTTGAAAATAGTTAAAATAAAAGAATATGTTACATTTTGCTCTAAAATCCCCTCAAACTGCTCAAGTTTTTGCACGCTACGTGACGCTGCGGTATTGGGCGTTTGGGCCCGAATTTTAAAGGCATTCGTAAGGTTCTTGGATACCTTGCTAATTGTGAGATATTCCAGACTAGTTTTTATGCTTTTTTACGATGGTCTAAATAATATACATCAAAGATCGCAATTCATATCTAAAAAACCAGTCAAAAAATTAGTTCTTTTTTGTTTTACCAACGTTTTCGGCTTGAATTTAAAAGTAATCGGACTTCTAGATTGATTTCTGGTATTTTTTGTGTAGGTTTTAATCCTTTTGCCTGAGATACCACTAAAAATCACCCGCTCTACCGATTTCCATGACAAAACACTTTACAAACCTTACCTTGACCCTCCTTTATCCTCCCTCCACCAAAAGCATGTTCGCATAATTGTTGGGTTTAGGGCTTCGAGAGGGACAAGGATAAGAAATGTCCATTGTGCTCTTTCTCTCGCTCTCTCTCTCTCTCTCTCTCTCTCTCTCTCTCTCTCCCCTCTCGAACAGTACTCGTTTGGCCTTTTGACAGGTGATGGGTGCAAGGGGGTGTCCAGGGGTGTGTCTCGTACAAAAGGCACCCTCTCCAGCCAATGTCCCATACAAAGCTCCGCCCCCCCCCCCATTTCGACACCTGGGTGGTTGTATACCGGCCGCCATTCTGTAGCCCCTGGGGGTACAATTGTGACAAGTGTTTGCCATTTCAACCCCTCCAAACTATTCAGCCCCGCCGCTTGACACGTTTTCCGTTTCGCTCCGTTTTACTGTGTGGATTTTCAAGGGCGGTGGAGGGTTAGTTCTCGAATTTGAATTTTGGACGTTGCTTGGGTCGGGTTAGAAATTTTTGTATTATGATAGGGACAGTTGGGGACTGGATATCCATATCATTCTTTCTCTCTGGCTCTCTCTTTCTCTTCCTCTCTCTCTCTCTCTCTCTCTCTCTCTCTCTCTCGCTCTCTCTCTCTCTCTATCTTTCTCTCTATTACTCTCTCTCTCTCTGTCTATTTCTCTCGCACTCTAGCGCTTTCTGTATCTGTGTGACTCTAAATTTTTGCGACATAAATCTGGTTATCTATGTCTCTCGCTATCCCTGTATCTCTCGCTCTCTCTCTCTCTCTCGCTCTCTCGCTTTAAAGATTACTGCAAATTCAACCTTAGACATATTACCGTGCCCATACGGCCCCAACCTACTATCTTTCGTTCACTTTCTCCAGCTCTCTCTCTCTCTCACTCGCTCTATCTCTCTCGCGCTCTGCCTCTCTCTGTTTCTTTCTGGCTATCGTTTTCTATCGATAATTTCAAAGTAGTCGCAGTTTTTCACCAATTTTAGACTAAGCAACCATCAGTCCTGAACTTTAAAAATTCTGGGTATACTGAAAGAGTATCTGCTATGGATTAGCCTTCCCGGTCTCTTTAAAAACCCCAGCTGGCTGCTGTACAAAACGGGGGCTTGGGCCCCCGCGCGGCCGGTGCCCTTTTGAGGTGTATGCCATTGTGGGTGAAGGTCAAATCGTTCTCTCTCTCTCGCTCTCTCTCTCTCTCTCTCTCTCTCTCTCTCGCTTCCTCCCCCCAGGAGATACATTGTGTCCCATCCCCCCAAATTGCACTTCTGACCCACATCTCGAACACACACAGACAACAACCTGGGTTCGTTGCTTGTATGACCCAAGGTGAGAGAGAGAGGGAGAGAGAGAGAGAGAGATACAGAGAGGAAGGGAGCAAGACATATACCCGTGTCTTCCTCGACTTTTTGTGAGTTCCGAACTCATACAGAAGACACCCGTCTGCCCCCACCCCTGGCACAACACCGTACCGTCGAGTCAAGGGCGTTCTCTGGGAAGTTCGGGGTTAGGTTGGACACTAACAAGGGGTGCTCACGTTGAGCTCATGGTTTTAAAGGGATCAAACTGACTATTTGTCTCTAGCTGACTCTCTTTAGATTTAGCTCTCTCTCTCGCTCGCTCTCTCTTTCGATCTCTCGCTCGCTCTCTCTCTCTCTCTCTCTCTCTCATGCTCTCTCTCAGCTCACTCTTCTGGCTCTCTCTGGTCCCTCTCTCTTCCTCGCTCTCTCTCGCTCAGTTTCTCTCTCGCGCGCTCTCTCTCTGCCGCCTTGTTTTGAGTATATAATTGTTCCTCCCCCAGCTTCATCACACCCTCCTCCACTCTACCGTTCTCGACTCAAGGAGTCGGGGTGGATCCCGGGGCGTTCCATTAGACGACGTAGAGGCATATGCGTGGAAAACCCGAGCTAAACTAGTTTCCAGCTGTCTATAGGTAGATTTTTGGATTCGGGTCGGTGGCAACAGTCAAGTCTGTATTTTGCGTGTTTTCATGCTCAGAGCCTCACTCTCCCCGGTGTTAAAGGGATTAGCATCTTATGGATCTTCGCGTGTTTTTTTAAAGGGACGGAGAACCGATCCAGAGGAATTTTACAGCGTTGTTATGCCTTGCCAGTTTCCAAAGGGGTTCGGAAGGCTAGAACTCTTGCGAATCTAACGTTTTTTGTGGATTTATTTGGTTTTTGGAAGAGGAAGCGAGAGAGCGAGAGCGAGACAGACAGACAGAGGAATAGAGAGAGAGAGAGAGAGAGAGAGAGAGAGAGGAGGAGAGAGAGAGGAGAGAGAGAGAGATAGCCTGCGTTAGAAAACCAACACGAAAAATTGGCTTTACAAGGTCGAACACACGCCTCCCGCTGGCTCGAGACTCCCCCAACTTTCATAATTGGGGGTGCACCCGGGAGGGGGTTTGAAGTAGGGCACACGCGCTTGGAAAGCTCCTTCTGAACTTCTTGTGAAAGTTGCAGCCATTTTTTTTGCGGTTCTAAGCATTGATTTAATGTTCGAAGCTCCAGCCCGAGCACAATCTAAGGCGAAGCCTAAGCAGAAGCCCAAGTCTAAGAACACACCTAGGCCCAACCCTCTCGCAACTTTCCAGACACCAAAATTTCACTCCTTCAAAAGCTTAGGATTTTCCTTTTCCCATAACCATCGCGTTCTGCCACCGCCCTCAATCCCAGTTAGCTTAGCTAGGTGGCTCCTCAGAAGAGCTGTAATAGCCACGTCCGGTCCGGATCCGGCAGAAAGGGTAGATGAGGTGTCTTTTCTGGAAGTAAGAGTCCATGTCGCGTCTCTCTCTCTCCGCTACCTGGTCCAGTGGTCATTTTACTGTCCTACCCCATTCCACCTAAAGGGACCGGACAATGCCCATCTCCTTTCCATCCAATTCGAATAGACGCGCTTACGCGCCCCCGCCGGTTATGAAAGTGTGGGGGGAAGGGCGGCTTTACCTGAGTAGGATTAGGCTCTGACGGTGTCTTTTCAGGAGGTAGCGGTTTTTGACTTTCAAATCTTGCTGAATCCTGCTTTCTCTGTCTCTGTCTCTGCCTCTCTCTCTCTTTCTCTCTCGCCCCTCTGTTTCCCTGGTCTTTCAGATAATTTTTTGATCCACAGTTATTCTAGCGTTTATCTTGTTATCTCTTGCTCTCGCTCCCTTACTTTCTCTCGCTCTTTCTCCTTTTCCCTCTCTCGCTCTCTCTTTCACAAAATGTTCTGGAACGAACGGGCCGGAACCAGCTGAACCTGGATGTTTCGATGAGATATTTACACCTGGAGCAGAATACAATTCATTTCGTCTCTCTCTATCTCTCACGCTCTCGCTCTCCTCTCTCTCTCTCTCTCTCTCTCTCTCTCTCTCTCTCTCTCTCTCCTTCAAACCGGGCCATCTGAATATTTGCGATTTCCCTTCAAAATGGTCGTCATCTATGGCTCTCACGGACTATTTGGACTACCTACTTTTCCACACCAGTCCCCACAGCCTCTATTCAAATTTGGCGCATGCCCCTTTGGCGGATGTTCAGCACTCCGTTTCGCTCCCATTTACACCTCCCGGACGGAATTCCGTACGGTTCGGGGAGTGCCCCAAATTTGGGCTGAATGGACTTTCCTTGGCTTTTAGTGGCTGCTAATTTGGATCTTTGGTTTTAATGGGCCTTTAAAGAACTCGGGAGGTCCTTGGAGGGGCCTTAATTCGATATTATCGGATCAAGAGGTCAAATTATCCCTGACTTGTCTCTCTCGCTCTCTCTCCCTCTCTCTCTCCTCTCTCTCTCTCTCTCTCTCTCGCTCTCTCTCTCTGGCTCTCTCTGGCTCTCTCTTTTGTTTTCTCGCTCTCTCTCTTTTGTTTTCTCGCTCTCTCTCGTTCTCTCGCTCTTTCTCTCTCTATCGCTCTTTCTCTGTCTCTCTATCTCTCGCTCTATGAAATATTTACATCTTCTGGAACTAAAAACTTATTTTCTTTATATATTTTGTTCCACCCTTTTTATTTTTCCACAAGTATTTTTATGCAAATTTATAGTTTACGTTTCAGCCACTCAAAAAATTCGCCATACTTTCCCCACGCTATCCCCTTTTATTGGGGCTGCTCGGCTCGGCGGGATGAGGACAGTTACGGTATGTCATTTTTGATTTTTTTTGCTTAGCAAATTGGCCCCTCCCTTTAAAGGCGCTTAAAATCTAATTTAATTTTGTCTGGCTTCCGGGACCGTTGAAATACGTTATTTTGAGAATTTAACTTACAGCCCGCCGATCCCTTGCTTTTCCAGACCCTTTAAAACGATTTTTTGCGCTCGATTCGACTCCTACGAGGCGCGCCTAATTCCAAAATTGGCATCCCATCCGGGTCAAATGGGTGGGCGCGAGCGAGCGTTGAAAATGATTCATTTTGTGTGTGGTGGCATGGGGGACAGGTGCGGGTGGTCCACCTGTCTTTTCGACATTTGTCGGCGAGAGAGAGAGAGAGAGAGAGAGAGAGAGAGAGAGAGAGAGAGAAAGAGAGAGAGGGAACGGACAATTTGGCGGACCGGCGAACAGAGGATGGGGCAATTAGCTGCCCATTTCTACAGTGAGCATGGGCAGCTGGGCGGAAGAAGATGTGTGGATAGGATTGGAGTGGACAGCGAGAAGAACAGATTCGCGCCTCATGGACAAATAGGAAATTATTCCTGTAGGGATAGGGGCTGAAAATGGATCTGAGACTGGCCAATTGATACCTTTTTGGGGATGGAAGTTTTAGGGATTTGGAAATAGGCGATGCTTCTAGGCTTAGGTTTAGGTTCAGACGTAGGCTTAGGCGTCTGCTTAGGCTTAGGCTCAGGCTCAGGCTCAGGCTCAGTCTCAGGCTCAGGCTCATGGATAGGCTTAGGCTTAAGGTTAGGCTTAGGCTACAGGCTAGGCTTAAGGTTAGGCTCCTCTTCTCGGAGCACCATCTCCTTTTCCTGACTGCCGTGTTGCCAGAAGCTCAAAGATCCCCCGACACCGTAATAAAAACCCATCCGCCACTTGGAAATACCTCAAGCAGCCACCGGGATAATTATACGCAGAAGCATCGCTCCCTCTCTCTCTTCACTCTCCCTCTCCAGGTTATAAGGATGGCAACAACCCATGCAACAAGCTTCCAGCCCAGTGCTTCAAGCATCAATCCCCTCGACATCGTACTTGGTGCATCGGTTCGACGCGTACTTTTGCACCCCGCGGAAAAGTTGACCCAATTCTGGCGGGTGTCCCGAGTCTTGGGAGGGGATTCTAGTCTCCCCACACACTTTTATGGGCCACCGCGAACTCTTGACCTTGAGGGGGGGGGGGTCGGGATCGAACCGGAAGGAGGGATTGGAAATTTGGAGATCGAGATTTTAGAATCTAGTTCGGCTTTTAAAGAGCCTAGAAAAAGAGTTAATAATCACCCTTGCGTGGACTAGGTCTCAACAACTACGTGACGCGAACTCTTGACGTCCAACGGAATTTTTGCCTAAGGGAGGGAAAAGGGAGGAATTATGGAAAAAGGGGGGGGGAAGGGAGGGGGGGGGAAGGGAAAAAAAAGGGAAAAAAAAGGCGGGGAAATTGGGGGTTTTTATATATTTTTTTTGGTTTTTTTTGGTTTTTCTTTAAATGGTTAGGGTGTTGGGGAGTAAAAGAAGCCATTTTCCAGCTGTTGCTTCTGCTGCGGACGGCGGTCGCATTTTCCGACATCCACAACTCGGTCATCGGTAAGTGATTTTACACCTCGAATCGGCGCATAATTGGAATTATCTATCGTAATTTAATGCTACAGTAACCTACCACTGCCAAATCGCTTTAATTATCCACTTCAGGTTTACCGCAAATCACTTGCGAACGTGATTACATCAAGTTTGAGGTGCAGACGGAGAAGCCGTTTCGGGGCAAGGTCGGCACTTTTTAATATTGTCAGAGAAAGACAGAGAGAGAGAGAGAGGGAGGGAGAGATGGAGGGAGAGGGAGAGATGAGAGAGCGAGAGAGAGAGAGGGAGAGAGAAAGATCCAATACTCCAGATCCGCCCTAAAAAGTGACCTTGTCTCCCTCGCCACTCTCGGCTGCCTCAACCTATTAAACAAAACAAATGTTTTGCCTCCTCGAATCCCGCATTGTTGGTGTCTCTCTCTCTCTCTCTCTCTTCTCTCTCTCTCTCTCTCTCTCTCTCTCCTCTCGAGGCCATCCCTACATTCAATACAGCCCAGATTGAAGGGCCGCTTCTTATCAAAACCTATTGCCTGCCCCAGCTACCGTAACCCCACCCACTTATAGGTATTTGTCAAGGGCGAGTACACGAATGTCCACTGCTCAAGAACCTACAATCAGGGACGGGTGGTGCAGGATGGGGGTGAGTTTTTGGCGGTTTAAGGGGCTGGGCAAGGCATGGATATGGATTTTGTTGGCCTTGCATGTCCTTTTCAAGAATCCGCGAAGTCCGAACTCGTGCCAAAATTAGTGCATTACGAAACGATACCCAATTCCAGGCAATACGGGAGGCTCCAAAAACAACAACAACGCCTTCGACACCTCGGGACGAATATCTGCAGGCCGGATAATTGGACCGGATGGACGTGAGATTCCTCTGGACGGCGCGAATCCACAGCGAGAGGCTGAGGATCATAATAGTGGTGGGCCCAGGGGTGCCGGATTTTTTGAGCCGACGACGACACCGCATGGAGGATTTGCCGGTGCTAGTGGACAGGTGAGAGAGAGAGAGAGAGAGAGAGAGAGAGAGAGAGAGAAAGAGAGAGAGCGAGAGAGAGAGCGAGAGCGAGAGAAAACGAAATACTTTATTCCATATTTTTCAGGTCGAAAGTGGTGAAGTCCCGCCCGGCGAGGCCACCACGTTCAACCCCCAACCCGACCCGAACGGCCCCCGACTCCATATTTTCGGCCAAGACCTCCCGAACTCCTCGAACTTGAGCCGCAGATCTGATCTCGGCACCTCGGCCCAACCACCAGGAATCGCGACTGGACCACCTGGGATGAAAATTCCAGTTGGAGGAGCTGGAGGAGATCATACTTCGAATTCTGGCGCTGGATTTGGCGCCGGACATGCTGAAGGAGGTCAAGCCGGACAATCCGGATCAGGATTTGGAGGCGGACATACCGGGGGAGGACAATCTCGACAATCCGGAGGCGGATTTGGGTCCGGAAACTCTGGCGGAAGTGGTTCCAGCGGAAATGCTGGAACAAAATTCGGAAGCGAACAAGCTGGTGGAGGTCAAAACGGAAATTTCGGATCTGGATTTGGCTCCGGAAACGTCGGAAATAATGCCGGATCTGGCGGTCAATTCAATGGAGCTTCCGGAAGCGCTCACGGCGGCAGTTTTGGTTCCGGAAATTCCGGAAATTCGGGATCAAATGGAGGGTTCGATCGAAATTCCGGAGGATTTTTGAGAGGAGGAGGAGGAGGAGCTGATCCCGGAACGGGAAGCAGTTCAAGCGGTTCCGGAAGCGGATTTTCTGGTGGTTCTGCTTCCGATAGTAGTTCAAGCAATTCCGGAAGTCGTTCCGGATCAGGAAATCAAGCCGGAAGTGGATCTAATGGAGGAGGAGGGGGAGCTGATCATGGGTTTGACCGGAATACTCAAAACGGCGCAGCGGGAGGCTCCGGAAACTCCGGGAGTTCCGGAGGCGTCATCTGGTCAGATAGAAGCTCTGGATCCGGAAGCTCCGGATCAGGATCGTCCGGAAGCGGAACCGGTGCTTCTAACCCTAACGAAATCGACGGTGCTGATCACGAATGGGTCCAAAGTACTCGAGCTCCACGTAAGTATCAAAAATCAAAATTTACATATGTTTTAGCCACATCAGCCGCTCAATTCTTGAATCCCCTGGCTGGAGATGCTCAGGGAAAGGTGGGAAAGCAGTTCAAAAATTTTTGAAGGGACTATGAAGTCTATAGATCTAAATCTATAGAAATTTGCCTACTTTCAGATCTTCCCCTCGCAATGCCCGACAACATGCGCACCATGTGCGGCTTGTGAGCAAGAAGATGAACATAGCTCGAGGGGGCGGAGACAGGTATGTTGATACAAATTTAATAGAAGCATTAAAGTTTTATCTAGTCTGTGAAAATCCAAAGAAAAGAATGAAAAATCGTTTTAGGCCCAAAACTCCGTGAGCCTCCAGGTGCCGCTTGGGGAGTGTCGAGCAAAGAGAGATCGTGTGGTGAGTTAGAGAGCGAGAGAGAGAGAGAGAGAGAGAGAGAGAGCGCGAGAGAAGCAGATATCAGTACTTCCCTTTTAAGGTCACACCTCCCGGCGTATACGTCTCGTTCGTGGCGGTCATCTCCTTCCACGAGAGCTTCATCACCAAGCTCGACCGTGCCTATCATATCCGATGCGCCTATCAGGAATCAAATAAGACTGTCGAGACAAGCATCGATGTCAGGTACAGTATCCAAAAAAATTCATTCGATTTTCCGGCTTACAGTAACCCTCCAGCAGAAGACTTGCCAGGTCAAGTTCCACCCCCGCAATGTCGATACCGTTTGAAAACCCCTGACGGTGTGGAGATCCGAAATACGAATGTCCAGGTCGGAGATGTGGTTCGACACGAATGGAGTTGCGACACGCCATTAACAGGTTAGTTTGCAAGAGCACACGCGTCCAGCTTGTTCTAAATTCGACTGCCGCGTAGTGGAAAATCGGGCTTATGGCGCAAGTCCTTTTTGGCAGTTTTTCAAGCTGAGCGAAATAGCCGTAACTCCAGAGAGGCCAGTAACAAGGGGTAATCTCGCGTAATTTGGCTCCTAGCGCAAAAATCATGAATTCCATTCCATCACATTCCGTACAGCGGAATCTTGCGTAGCGGAGCATAACGAGAGGAAAAGCATGAAGCAGATAAACTGGGTGTACAGAGGACACACTCGTAGTGTCGTGTAAATGGGAGCCTGGCGGAAAACTTAGGTAAAGAGAGGCAGGGGTAAACTGGAGTATAGCGTAAGTTTGGCTCGATGAAAAGCCGAAATCACCTAATCCGAGCGTATAGAAGAACCTCGCGTAGGAATTCCGGAATTCGCAAATATGCAAAACAGCAATAAGCGCACGAAATCCAACCGTAAAGAGGAATCTAGTGTAGTCAAGACCAAATCTTGCAAATCCATTTAGAGATGTTCGGGCTCCACGTCCATTCGTGCTACGTCGAAGACGGAAAGGGCGATCGCCAGTTGTTGATCGATGAGAAAGGGTAAGAAAAACGATTTTAAAGGGGCAGTGACGTGTAGCTTTGCCGAATCCACGGTCCACCTAACATTTTCAGATGCTCGGTCGACACTGACGTCATCCCAAACCCCACCTACTCTCCTCATCCCTCCTCGCCCAGGTCGACGCGTTCGTCTTCAAATTCCCCGACCGGGAGACGCTCGACTTCCAGTGCAGCATGTCACTGTGCACACATACGGACAACAGCTGCGACGGGCTTACGGTATGCTAGATATGAAAATTTTAAACGTTTTAATCTTAGTCAAAAACTTTGTATAGTTTAGAATCCAAATTTCAGCCCCCAGTCTGCGGCGGTACTTCTGTAAGCAGAGTCCGGCGCCAGACTACAAATTCTACGCGTCGAACCCCGGAATGGACGTTACACTCCCCAACGTTGACGGTGGTTGACATTGACAACAATATGGACCGGACTTGTGAGTTTTTATCGACTTTAATTTTGGTTGAAACTTTTTTACGAAAGTTTAAAATGAAAAAGTTTTAAAAATTGAAAACTTAAATTTTTAAGGTCATTTAAAGTCGATACTCAACCTTAATTTGTAACTTCCAGCCCGAATATTAGTAGCTTATCCTTTTCTTCCTATAAAAAAAGATTGTATAATTTAGCTTTTTAAACGTCATTCTTTCGCTAAATATATAAAATTATTATTAGAGAAAATCCATTGAAATAAGAAAACTTATTGCGCGAAGTACGTCTACTAAATCTCCAAAAGAGTACTAAAAATCATGTGAAAATAAGAATTTTTCCATAATTCAGTTAAACAAAAATCAAATAATTCAATTGAAACTACCATCAATAGTTCTAGGCTTTTACAACGCCAAAAATTGGTCAAAATTAATAAATTATCCTCAAAATTCCAGCGCCATCCGCCTGGGCCCTACCCCCGCCCGTCGTGGCCCCATCCGAGATGTGCCTGTCCATAGGCGCATTCGGAGTGCTAATCTCGGCTTCAACATTCCTGGCCACAATCTCCATCGGCGCCATCATTGCCTTCATCTTCTATAGAAAACAAACCACCTACTAATGAGTAATAAGCCTGTTTCCACGACAATCCTATCTACCTACAAACCCTTCCTATTGACACCTAGTTAAAATTTGCCTATGCCGTGTTTGTCTTTACCAAAAATCGGGTATACTTCTATGTTCAATTTATCGCCTAAAACCGCTTTTAAAATTTGCATTTACTTCCGCTTTTTGTTGTGATCCGCCCAGCTTGTGATACGGTATACCTTGATGGCTTTATCCATTTATCGGGAAAATTTCACTTTACGGTATGGTCCCAAAATTTCGATTTTTAGACTGGAATCGATCCAGCTCGATGAGTTTGTGCGTTTCCAGTTGAAAAAACGATTGGGAAACGCTTCTGGACAAAGTTATAAGCTTTTGAAAATAGCTAATTCACTTTACGGTATGCGAACAAAACCTCAATTTTTGAACAGGAAACGATAAAGCTCGATGAGATAACGCGTTTTCAGTTGAAAAAACAATTGGGAAATTTCAAATAAGAAAGTTATGACGTTTCAAAGATATTTTTGCTAAGGACTGTAGGCTACGCAACACTCCTATCCCCGCATTCTAGCGCGTGCGCTCTCAGCCAGCGCTTACGTACTTATCTAAAAGCATTTATAATTTTTGAAACTAGTATTTTAAGCATAGAATAGATAAATAACAGTTAGTTGTGGCCTCCAACATTGTCAGGCAAGGCGGGCCGTCGCTTCGGATGGGCTGCCGCTCCACTCTTCCGAAATCGGGGCGCCTGGCCGCTACGCGCGCCTCGGGCGCCCCGATTTCGAAACCCTGTACGAGCTCGCACCCATCCGAAGCGACTAGGCCCCGGGTGGCACGAAGCCTTATTTTTAGGCTTAAATTGGGTATTCAGCTAGCCAGCCCCTTCAAAAAGGCCAATATTTTGGACAATTTTCAAAAGCTAATAACTTTGTTCAGAAGCGTTTCCCAATCGTTTTTTCAACTGAAAACACACGAACTCGTCGAGATACATCGATTCCAGACGAAAAAATGGCATTCTGAGAACATACCGTAAAGTGAAATTTAGCCCATTTATCTACGCTTTGTTTCGTTTTAATCTTATTTATTCTGCACGTACGCATTAATGAATTCAACTAATCACAGGGTTCTTTAGGATTCCCGGGGGGGGAAAGTATTCCCGGGGGGGGAAAACAAATTTTTTTCGGCGAAAGCCTAGATTTTTGTATAAATTGCGGATGCGTTTCTAAATTGTTTTTAACTATCCCTGTGCATAAAAACTACACACATTTTAACCAAAAAAAATGTAAAAAATTAAAAATTAGGTCGAAAAATAGACCCAAAATGACCAAATTTTCGACTTTTTCAAACATTTTTCTAAATTTTTCTGAAAGTTATTCTGCTTTAAATATAGTTAAAACTTACTAAAAACAATTCGAAAACACTTTATATTTGATTACTAGGTCAACCGGGACCACCAGGAAAAAATTGGTTTCCCCGAATACTTTCCCCCCGGGAATCCTAAAGAACCAATCACAGAATTGTTGTTCACGCATAAAAAGTCACAGATTGTTCGAAATCACAGATTTGGCAATGTTATAAGGTGTACAAAGTATAAGGTATAAGTAATCTAAAAAATTCTATTCCGAGCGCCCAAAGTGGAGAATCTTTCGAATCGTCGTTGGGCCGTTCCAGAGACCCTAAAAATCAATATTTCCGTTTTTTAAAAATACACTACCTTCACCAAACCATGCCAGTACAGCGGTTGCATGATATGGCGCTTCATAAAGTACGAGATTCCGCGCGGGACCGCTTGATTGATGGGGAGCGTTTCGAGAGGACCTAAAATTTACAATTTCAAATCTTTTAACATGGATTTTCAACCTTTCGGGGTGAACTCGGCGAGGATGACCTTCTTCCCTCCGACGAGCAACGGGCAGGACGCATAGCCATCGTACTAAAAAAATAATTTGCATTACTGGGAGGAGGCTAATTTCTTTCTTGACGTCCAAATATACGCCGTGATGAATATCTAGTGTTTTTAAAGTTTAATCAAAATTCATTTTTATTTCAAGTAAACCTCTCAATATTAGCAATTTTCTAAAAATCGGAATTGAATGGAATCAATGGAAAATGGGATTTTCATATATTCCAAATTGGGAAAATTGGGAAAACTACGTGAAAATAAACTTACACTTCCGGTCAGCGGCTTGCCAGCCATCACTGCCTTCAGGTTCTTCTCCAGCGCGCCAAGTTGCCCGGCTAAAAAAAGTAATTTCTTCAAGCTTCATCAGAAAACTCACAAACTGCAGCGGCCGTCTTGGCATTCGGTGTGTTGGCGGTGTCGCCGACAGCAAACACATTGACAAAGCGACGAGACTAAAAAAGGCTTAATAAAACGTCCAGAGCTCTATATACTTGTAACGTATTCGGATCGACATCAACGAAGCCAGTGGCGTCAACCAGGGCTTTACAGTCGCTGACAGCAGGCACCGGGCGGCATGGTGGGCCGACGTGAAGGAAGGAATACTCAAAAATTCCATAACTTTTAAACTTAAATCTAAATACCTCGCTCTCTTCAGTTTCACCACTCGGCTTCCCCTCTTCGTTGAAAATATCAAAAATGGCTGTCTAAAAACATACAAACAATTACGCAAAATCAGCAAAAAATGTACCTTTTTATCCAGTCGAACTTCTTTCAACACTCTCCTTGGATGCAGCCGGATATCCTTTTCTTCGACGATCTTTTGCAACGCTACGGCATATTTTTCGATTCCGAAAATCTGGATAAACACAAAATTAATCACTCTTATACTTCCATACCTTTGGCAACGAGGTATAATAGTGAAGCTCAGCCTTTCCACGAATACCGCGATTCCTTAAAACATTTTTAACTTAATAAAGGCCAAAAGTTACCGGAAAATCTCGTCGGCAAGATACATAATTTTCTGCGGCGCACCTGCACACTTTATCGGGCCGGCCGGGAAAGTAAACAGCGCTTTGCCACCCTAAAATTCCTTTAGAAGCCAGATGTACGATACCTTGAAAGCCTCAATTTCTCGGTTAGTTTTCTCTGCAAAATGCGGTATATAAATGCTGCACACACCGCTGCCCTCCATCGATAGCGCTTCCGGCAATCCTTTTATCTGAAAAAACGTTAAAAAGAGGATATTTTTGACCAACCAAATCATAACGCGGTCGAATCCCTGTTGCTACAATCAAATAATCGTAAGTTAGGCTTTCACCATTCCTAAAAAACTTCCATTTAATTTTAACAAAACCCAACTCACTCTAATAAAACCGTATTCTGCTCCGGATCCAACGTTTTGGCCGCATTTTTATACCATTTGGTGTTGGAAGGGATTAGGTCAATCTAAAATCGACCAATTTTAGTAAAAAAAACGGTCTAAATACCTCGCTCCTCGTATTATCGGTCAGCT
This sequence comes from Mesorhabditis spiculigera, assembly GCA_958295435.1. NCBI lineage: Eukaryota > Metazoa > Nematoda > Chromadorea > Rhabditida > Rhabditidae > Mesorhabditis > Mesorhabditis spiculigera. The sequence goes on from CATQJA010001576.1 coordinate 20,629, forward strand.
TCAATTCGCCGGAGCCAACGAACGTAAAGCCAGGCTGGTAGTAGTGGAACTAAAAAACAAATTTTAACGATATAAAGAGTAGATGCATACCTCGCTGGGCTCGATGATCGCGATCGAATTTTTCGGGAGCTTACGAGCGAATTTCGACGCAGCTCCAAGCCCGCCAGCTCCGCCGCCAACGACGACGAGGCGGTAATGGGCTAAAAATGGTGATTCAAAACTAAATAAAAAGTTACCTAAGTTGATTGCCGAGATTCGCATGCTTCTGATTAGTTCGTTAGGTCCTTACCTGAAAAATGAATATATTAAAAAGCTAGACCATTTAGAAGACCAGAAACCACAAATATACTTAGGGTTCGAGGCTTTAAAGACGTCAGGAACGTCGTGATAACCTTACATTTTATTATTTTCTTTTGTGTCTAAGCTTAGAACGAATAAATCTATGTTTTAAAAAGATTTGGCGCAAAACAAGTTTTATGGAGCCGCTTCTTGAAATAAAAGCCATGTTTAAAAAATAAACCATATTAAAAATAGATGAAACTCAACAATTCACAGCAACAGAAACTGTAGATTTTAGGGCAGATGAGGTAAAAGAAAAACAATTTTTACGACGAATCTTTCTTTCCAATCAATCAAATCCCAAGAGAAAAATAAAACAAGTTCGCAACCGCAAACTGCCCATTTTCACGGCCGCCAATTGACAACAATTGCATCGGGTGGAAGTGTGCCCTGGGAAAACAGAACAAACGCGGTCGTGAGAGAGGTGGGGAGCGGCCGGTCAGTCCTGCCTGGCTGGCCGTCCATTTTCACGACCTCCCCAGAAAGAGACGTGCAAAAATAGCCAGGAAACGTGCAGTTCAACGGCTAGCCAAGGCCCTACAACCGTTTTTTTGGCTGTCCCCGGGGCGCTATCGCGAATTCCTGGCGTTGTTTCTGTGGTTGGCCCGGAATTGATTTTTCTAGAAACACGAACGCCTCCCGGCAGAAAATTTATGGAAGTTATGTGTGCTGAACCTCTTTGAGCAAATATTTATCAATTAAAATAAGGATATTTGTAAAGAAGGTTGGCTCAAGCCATTGCTGCAGTCCTGAAAAAGAATTGATTCTTTTCCGCCTTTCTTCGTTTCGTTTACCTGGAAAGTGTAGCGACAAGAATGATGCCGAAAAGCACTTCAAGGATTATTAGTGCACCCTCGATGCAGATAAAGACTTCCTCAATGAGCAGGATGTAGTTCTAAATAGTTAATAGAATTGCAAGATTTCTAGTTATCTTTTTTTACCTGAAAAATGCCCAAGTAAATACAGATCAACAAACTCGGGATGCTCAGGCCGAGGGAAAGCGATACAAACGCCGGGGTTTCCGTTAGATTGCCACGCGCAGCTTAAAAATGTTATTTTGTTTTTTTGTTAACACTTACCCCAGCTCAACCGCACCGCCTCGATCGGGATGAAGAAGAGGAGGATCAGAAATTCGAGTACCCGGACGTGATTTGGGTACGGCAAGACATATCCTGAAAATAATGCCGATATACGTCAAGTATCCAACTTACCAACTACCTAAAACTTTTATCACTACCTTTATAAACGTAGAACGCGGCTAGGACGACCCAGAAGCAGACGGCATACGGCTTATTGATATGGACGAGGACTTGGTAGGGAAGGGAAGAGCGCTAAATTTTGTGTTAAACGGATTAAACTGTGAGAAACTTACCACTTGTGCGTTCATGTTCGGGATTAACTTCGTTATGGCCGTAAAACGGAGGCCCAGCTTTACGCTTGCGCATCTCCATGGCAACAGGGGTCAGCTGGTCAGGAGAGGCGGATCAGATCATAGAAATGAAAAACCCTAGTTTTTTTGGGCTTTAAATACTTTTATTATAAAGTTAGACCATTTTTTTTAGAAAAACCAGTTTTAATTTTGTATTTTGTTTATTTACTAAAAAAATGTTCCGTTCGAACCTCCGCCCGGCTATTCCGTCGATAGGAGCCCGATGGAGCCGCCAATTTACGGTCGAATCGGGTCAGCGGCGGGTCATCGACTTCTCTTCTAAAATCCTCAAAAATGAAAAATTACCGTGGTAAAATGAATTTATTAATTTTAGATTTACTAACATTATATTCACAACCTTAATCCTTTTCGGATACCTCGTTACATTCATGTATTAACGACTAACAGCACGTTTTCCTAATTGGAATGCTTTTTCACGTGTGCAGTGTGGTGGTGTTTCCGTGGTTGTTTCTGTGAATTGTGCACGGTCCAGTGTCCCTTTTCTAGGATGTTTTCAAGCCTGAACCCCTCGTGGACGCCGCCAGCTTCGGCGTGGGGCGAAATGAACACCTGGAGGCGGCCCGCATACCAAGCCCAATGGAGCATGCCGCCGTCGAGCACGAGGAACTACGACTACACGGGATCTTGGGGGCTTCAGGAAATTGTTTATCAGGTGTTTGTTATGGGTAACCCGTGATTAACGCCCGTTCGGGTCTTATCGAGTCTCCTGTAAATATCGCCCTTGAAACCTTGACATAACCCGGAAACGCCTTGCAAGAGGGATTTCCCCTAGCCAAGATCATTTTTCGAGGCGTTTATTTCATGAGGCGCGAAAGGCTGTTAAAAACGGGTTACCTTTACCCTGTTACTTGTTTTGTAACATGTTAAAACTTGGTGTGCTAGGGGGTTGTTTCATTTTTTGCGGCTTACATTGGGAGCTTTTTGCAAGATGCAATCGTTCTTTTTCCATGTTATTCAATTTCCTCAACCTTTTTTATTAAAGCCTTTTAATCTTTGCCCTAACTCGTTATTCAGGTTGAATACCAAACGCCGCACTACCGCCAAGCCAGCGGAAACGTTTTCCACCTGAATCGGGCTGGTAGAGTCGGATCTCTTTGTTAGTGTATGCTTTTTTTAGTTACACCAATCGTCAACGAGGAAAAGCAGCCGAGGGCCAAGAAGGCCAAGAAGAGGAGGCGAAGAAAACCTGGTACGTCTTCATTTTCTGATTTTACCTGAATAATTTAGCAAAGATGAACTTCAACGGCCGTGGTGGTTACAACGGGTACGGCGGACGCGGAAGGGGCTCGTTCCCAAGGAAACAATTCTTCCGCAAGCGCGACAACCAGCAAGATGACATTCCGGTGAGAGAAACTAAAAACTTGTGATTTTCGTTTAGTATTCGGCGGTTCCTGAGGGCGAGCCCTTCAGCACGTTTCCGATCAAGTTCGACAATATCGTGTGCTTCCACGGCTTCCAGAGCATTTTCACCACTCAGCACATGGTATTTTCAATTTTTATCGTAATTTTTAAGCATTAGATAGTTTTCTAATATGTTAAAGTTTTAGCGTAGATCTTAGAAGTCCAGCAAGTTCTAGTTTGCTGGTTTTTGACGTCGTCGTCGTCGTTTTTGAAACGTTTAAAAAGTTTTTATTCGGTTTAGTAGTTTTTGGGATAGAGTGCTAAAAGTTTAAGATTCTTTTAGTTCCCCGTCCTGATCGATGGCAGAATCTACGAGTCGTGCGATCACTACTACCAAATCGAGAAGACGCAGCAGCTGTGCGGAAAGACCAGCGACAAGATGACGGCCACGGTCCGGGATTCGACGGGAAAACGGCTGGATGGACAGGTAAAAATGTCAATCTGTTTTAATAAGTTTTCTAGACCGGCTTCCGTTCGCACGAAGAGAAGGGATACAGCGCTCTGGCCAAGGATATGATTCGAGAGCAGGGCGTAAGTGTGATGTTTTTGGTTAGTAATTTCCTGATTGCCTAGATCACAAAAGAAGTCGTCGAGGATTGGCGCCGAACCAAGGGTCTGGCCGCAATTCAGGTATTTTTCACTTGCCTTTTGCTAAACTTCATCTTAGAAAGCTCTTTCCGCAAAGGTCAGCCAATGCGAGCAGATGCGCACCGCGCTGCGGAACACTGGCGACAAAATCCTGGTACACGCCTACGCGGGTGATGCCATATACGGTGCTGGCACTAGGTAATCTTTTTGATGGTTTCGTCAAAAATGTCTGTTTTTCTAGGCTTCCAGGCATCAAGGCTTGGTGCGATGAGCAGCAAAAGACGCAGAATGTGTTGACGGTATGTTGTATTATCTTGTACAAATTTTGCGTGTTTTTAGCTCCCAATGCGCTTCCCGCTAGACAACGAGACTGTGCAGCAGTGCCCCGCTACCGGCAAGGGCCGCAACGTGCTCGGCGTCATCCTGATGCAGCTTCGTTACCTGGTGAGTTTTATATTTTTTTGTTTCGGACCATTTTACCCAAATATTCTCCCGTAAAATCAAGTCCTGTCGATAAAAAAATAAGCTTAGCAGCGTTTTTGTAGAATTTAGCTATATTTAACCTGAAAAACGATCTGGAAACCTGGAAAAGTCTAAAAAAAATTGAGATTATGTTCGCAAATCCCCCATTTTAGATCGAAAAGCTACGTTTTCTTAATTTTGAAAATGTGTAAGTTTTTTACGTTTAGAAAAAGTAAAGAAGGTTTAGAACCGCTTCTCTTTTGTTATTAGTGAAAAAATGGGTCCTGAGGCAAGGAATTTGTACTCCCCGGATACGAAAGATCCAATTTAATTTTATTTTTCAGTTGATCCGTTCTCAAATCGAAGAGGTCGATCTCTCGTCCGTGTTTGACGGTCTCGCCGTGCCAACCGGTGCGTCGGCCGTCGACACCAAGGAGATTCTCGACGACCCGATGGAGGGCTTCAACATCGGCGGCGGTACAATTCAGGTAGAACCTTTTCTACTTAAAAAAATTAATTTTTTTTCAGCAGCCGATCCTCGCCTAAGCCCCGGCCGCCGCACCGCGCGCCTACAGCCGTGATCGGAATTTCGTTCTATTTATTGCTGCGCCCTAATTATTTTTGGGGTTCACCGGCCCGTCTCACCCACATTCGTTCGTCGCATTGTTTTGTCCCCCTGTGCTTTTGTTGGTCTTCCGGGGGCCAGGGTGTCAAGATGGCTGCTGCCCAATTCAAGCTGTTTTGTATAGCCCTCACCCCCACCATTCCCCCCCCGTTTTCTTGTTGAAATCGCCCCGACCTCGACCCCCTCGTCATTCTCAACTTTTTACCGTTTGCAAGTTTTAAAATAAATTTTACATGTTTATAGAGAAATTTTCAGGGTTTAAAAGTGGCTCTGAAGGCTTCAGCCAGACGATGACGGCCGGTCAAGAAACGCATAACTCACAGAAATGATGTGCGCGTCAACGAGTTAGGTGTATCTCGGCAACGCGCCCATCTTCCGCGCCACTACGCGCGCATTTTCTAAGGCTATTTTCGCGCGGCTTATTTTACTATTTTTGGTCAAGCTTCCTAGACGAAGGCACGATCCGACTTTTGACTACAAAATGCTTCAATATACGTTTTTCAAAACTGTAGAACAGTGTAAAATCCAAGCTAACAAGCTCGCTGAAGTAAGTTTGAGCGAAGCTTTAGTGAAACCAAGCACAAGCACGTCACGCTTAGTTTGATGACTTTTTAAACGCCCGTTTTGAGTTTCCGGGACGAACGAATGCTCATATAAGGTAAGAATATATATGATGGTATATGTCGGCTACGCGCGGGGGACAATTTTACGCGGGGGACGGGACAGGCAGGCTTTTTGGAGGTTTTCGTTATTTTCTCGGAATTTTTGCGACGGCATTCGATAGAGCATCGAAAAATATACTAAGAGTTTTTGTTTTAGCTGAAATTAGTGTAATATAAAAAAGTTACGGCAAATACAAAAATAAGCTTTGAAAATCGGGTTGAGCGGCTGTTTTTCGACATTCGCGCTATTTTTTCGACATTTTAAAGATGCCATTCGATAGAGCATCCAAAAATACACCAAGAGTTTTAATTTTAGCTCAAAATAATGTAATATAAAATAGTTATAACAAAACCAAGTATTAAACGTTGTTTCGATGGAGGATTTCGATGGAGGATCAAGTTTTCGACATTTTCGACATTTTTACAAAATTTCTTTAGTGCCATTCGACAGAGCGTCAAAAAATATACTAAGAGTTTTGTTTGTAGCAAAAAGAAACGCAAAAAAAATAGTTAGCTCGGCCCCAACAGTCCGTCCCCCCGCGTAAAATTCCCCCCGCGTAGCCGACATATACCATATATGATTTTTTAAGCCTTGAAGTTTAGTATAGTTAAAGCTAGTTAAGCCTAGGCTTAATCCAAAAGCCAAGTAATTTAAGCGAAACGTCACGCAAACCATTGCCAAGTAAAGCCCGCCCCCAAATGGTCACCGAAAATTTCTGGAGCCATTTCCGGCGATGACGACACAGCACTAACACGTGGTTACGTTGTGTGCGGTCCCCTCTATATCCCGGGCTTTAGAGTACGACGAGTCGAGGCAGAATCCAAATCATCATCTTCCTCCTCCTCGTCCTTCTGTCTGTTTAGCGGTATACGTCGGTCGACGACGACGATTGTTGACGTCGTCAGATATTGGATGGCTTTTGGGGGGATGGGGTGGTGGCCACGGCTGTTTGCCCACCGCTTCATTTCCACGCCAAAGTCGCGCCCGGGAATATTGCACTTGGGGTAGCGCCTAGCCATCAGCATACGGTACCGCGGGTTTTCGTTGGCGTAGCATTCTAGCATTACTACCCGGGATTCTAGGGACAGTTTTGGGGGTTTAGAAGGCAAAAACGCACGGTTCCCAGGTTTATTGGCATGCTTTTGGTCTCTAAAACGCCTGTTCTTTTTTTAACGTTTTTCCCGTTTAATTTTTACCGGTTACTAGTTTCTTATCGGGGGGTCCAACACTTTTTTTGTATCCATTTTTCCGCATGCAAACGGATGCGGTTTCTAAAATAAGGTTTCTAAAGATAGTTCACTATTTCGAAGGTAAACCCTTCATTTTTCCAAGCGGACGAATTAGGTCATCCGTGGACAGAATATGCCGCATCCGTCCAGAAGCCCCAAATGAAGATTGAAGCTTTTTAGAAACTTTAGAGCGACGATAACCCCCGATAATGCGAAAGAGCGGATTATTACGATACAAAGTGACAAATTTGTCTACAAAATACCGGGGTATAGCACAGAGCAATCGGTGCGACATGTGCTCTTTCTAAGTGAACGAACTACGCCGTCCGTGGACAGTCAAGCCTGATAGGTGTGCTTCGTACCAACTTTGTCGGGTCCGGTTTGATAAAAAAATTGGATGGCGTGTTATAGCGTTATTAGACCGGATTTCGGGAAAAATGGATTTAGACGACTTTTTGATGGCATTTTCCACCCTTGAAATGGTATGAAAATTTTTTGCCCTCCAAAGGCCATTTTTGATGCCCCCGGCGGCAATCCGTTTCGATAGGTCGGTCATCTCCTCCAACCCGTCCAAAGGCTAATACGATTAGCGATGGTGGTGGCAACGTGGGCGATGGGATTTTTGGGGGAGGAGAAGAACGGCTGCAGATGGCCCTCTTCTGGAGGTGAACGCCCCCACGTTGCTGGATGTGCTGTTTGGGGTGTTTTCTGGTTTTTTGGACTTTTGATGGGTTATCAGGAACTTTAAATTTTCCGAAATTTAGTTTTTAAGACGGTTATAGCGACAGAAATAAGGGCGTTAGTTTCCAGATTTCTCTTTTTTTTGATGGATGCGTTTTGGATAGGCCGTGTTGGTGTTGATCAACATTCTCGCTCTCGGGCCATTATCTGAGCGCAAAGGACGCTTTTTCACTTTTTCTTATTGAAATGAAAAAACTGTTGCATCGATCTCGCTTTTAAAATGTACAAAAATTCATTATTTCTTGTTTTGGCGTTTCAAAAAGTCTAGCATGCTTACCCTAGAACGCATAGCGGATCAAAATTAATAGTTTTTAAGTTAAATTTCAGCTCGGTTTTAGCATTGTAATTTGCCATAAGAGACCAGAATCAAGGGTTAGCTTATTAAAAAAAATAGTTTAATAGTTTTAATCGAAATGAATATCGACAAACTAAAAAAGAATTATCTAGCTTTAAAAAGCCGTTATATTACATACTTTAAACGAATTTTCGGGCAGCAATCTCGTCCAGAAAACCGGCTTTTCACTGCCTAACTAACGACCCCTAGCTGCCAAATCGTCAGACTACAATAAATAATAACAGCTCGGTTTGAGCATTGTAATTTGCCATAAGAGACCAGAATCAAGGGTTAGCTTATTAAAAAATAGGTTAATAGTTTTTAATCGAAATGAATATCGACAAACTAAAAAAGAATTATCTAGCTTTATAAAGCCGTTATATTACATACTTTAAAGGGGCTCAGAAGTCAAAATTCGTGCGTGCGTGGATTGAACCTACTGGTCAAAAAACGCAAGGGACACTGCCGAGAAGTGCCAGAAAAGTGATTTCATTGCGAAAAAACGTAAAATATTTGAGAAAATCCGAATTCTTTTTGGGGTGAAAACGACATTTTGAGTGCGCGGCGATTACCTGTCGTAATGCCTTGTAAGGCACCCAATCTCTCGATCTCGGCGATTCTCTGGTCAATTTTCATAAATTAAAAGTCTAGAATGATCAAAATTTGATGAAGATTCCAAAAATAGCATCAGAATTTTTAAATTCTAGCGTTTTCGCGTCCAAACAGGGGCAAAAGACCATGCGGCGCGGTCGCGTTGCGGCCGCATCTGGCTATTTGCCAGAAATCACAGCAGGGGGCCGTGGACCAGATTTCGGAGCCCCTTTAAACGAATTTTCGGGCAGGAATCTCGTCCAGAAAACCGGCTTTTCACTGCCTAATTAATGACCCCTAGCTGCCAAATCGTCAGACTACAATACACCCCGCTTTACACCTGAAAGCAACACGCCATCACATATATTCTAATATTCACCACGCTTTTTTCGCCTGACGATTTCAATAGGGGAGAGCGGAAATGAGATAATGTGAGGGAGGAAAGAAGGATAAAAAAGTAGCTCGGCGGTGGGGCTTGGCTTCGGATAATGGGGGCCGATGAGGAGGGCATGCTTTTGCCCCGACTTTCGATAATAATAATCGAGAGAGGGAGTCTCAACGTTCACGGCATAGCTTTCAAGGTTCACTAATCTTCGATTTTCACAGTAGTGCAGAATTTTACTTCACTATACTTCGTTTTGATTTTAAAAAGCTGAAAAACGACTTTAGCTGCACTATCAAGTTGTAGTGAAGTGGTTGCGTGATTGTTTCCCACCCAAATGACCAGAGTTCGGCTCCTGGCCGTGACTAAGTTTTTTCTTTTGCTTTTTGAAAAACAACTTGCAGCGTTGGCTTGGCGTCGAAAGCGTAGCTTAGGCTTCGCTTAGGATTAACCTTGGCTCTTAGAGTCGTGGGCTTGCTCAGCTTTACTTGGCTTAGGCTTTCTAAGTTTTCCTAGGTTCAGGCTTATCCTTAGGCTGAAACTCAGGCCTAGGCTTAGGCCTAGGCTAGGTGGGTTTTACCCAAAGCCCAAGCCAGCCCTTCCCTTCCTGACCCCTTTATCCCGATCATCAACGCTTACCCTCAACGCCGTTTAGACGCGGAATGAAATCGTAATTAGGTAGCGGCCCGTCACGCCCTCCAGCTCCCTTGAGATTTTTTGGGGTTCCGGATTTCAGTCTGGCTGATTTAGGTTAATTTTTTCCTTGTTAAATCTTTAGTATCATTCCTATTGACTTTCTTAATATATTCTAACGTTTTGTTTGGCTTTAAAAGCCATTTTCGACTGTATTGAGCAACTAAAATATGATGATTATTCTTATTTACTTTCTTAGCATATTCTACCGCCCTTCCCCCAGATTCGAAAGCCATTTTTGATTATTTTGGGCGGATTCCAGAGGTGTTGTCTCGCCCGCGTTACTCATGCTATATGGCGCAGCCGCCCCGAAAACTCTTTGGCCCGCCTGGTTTTTGAGCTTTACGTAGTAAAAAAAAATTAAAATATTTTAAAAGCTCATTTCTTACTGGATTTAAGGGTGAATTTTTATATTGTGGTTTCTGTTATATTACGACGTAAGGCCTGGCTGAAATTTTGCTCCACCCTCGCTGGGCGCCAAGCCGTCTTATGTTAATTTCTCGCGTGGGCCCCCGACTAATTTTGGAGTGTCGGCGATTTTTGGTCACGCTTATAGCATTTTAAGAAGCGAATTTATAAAGTTATTTCCTAAAGTTATTTCGCGCATATTTTCAATACGCTTTTTTGGATTTATTGATGAGTTCAAAATCCTTAAAAAATATGAAGATATGAAAAATCGATTTTTTTAATACTAAAATTTTTTATATTGTATGTCTTTTCCCGTTTTCTCCAATTTTCCAATAACTTCTAAACTTTGTACTTGATATATTTTAATTGGTAGCTTGAAAAACTCAAATTATTTCAGGGTCCCCCACACACTTCGCATCGACCCCAGGGCGTCTTTGTGAAGTTTTCAGGTGAGCAAAAATTTGTAATTTCATTATCAATTTTTATAAAAAAATTTAATTGGATATTTTGGGTTTTTTTTGCCTCTTCCGATTATCAGATCAATTAGGGTCCGACAGGAAATTAATGGGTGAATCACACCGCACTTTGGTTTTGAAATTCTGAGATTTCGACGCCTTTCCATTGAAATTCAGGGCTATTAATGCGTACATAAAGTGCATTTTTCATTTTTGATTTTTGAAAATTCTTAGGCTTTACGAAAAGGTATATTAATGTTAAGGGTGACCTTTTAGAATGCTGTACCGGCTGTTTATCCTGCTCATCGCCCTCCTTGGCTACGCACACGCCGGCACCTGGCTTGCGTTTAGTACGTTTTTACGTTTTTGACGTTTTTATACGTTCTTACTTAAACCAGATATTGTTTTTCGTTCGCGTACGTTTACCATAAGCAAAAACTTACGACTTCAAGTGACCAAAAAAGCACGTTGTGACGATCGAAACACCCGAAATTCGACACTTAGCGAGTGAATTTGAGCGCTTCCGCTTGTCACCAATTTCCGTTCGTATTACGTGGCATTTTTGCACGTGACGCACCGGGTGACGCAAAATTAGGGATGATTATTTTCTGATATTACCGGTTTTTGGGGATTTTTTCATTTTTGTTTTTCAGACGATGCACCGGAAGGGCGAGCTCCGGTTGTGGCGCGGCTTTTGAACGAGTGTACACAGGTATGGAAACCGAATATGATCGCTCGCTCTCTTTCTCATTCGCGCTATCTCTCTCT
>CATQJA010001577.1:0-7500 GCA_958295435.1 Mesorhabditis spiculigera
CCAGGCCCGTACGGGAGCCGAGATTTCAGCGGGGGGCACCCACCAAAAATGGTCTGGCGACCTCCCCCCCCGTCGCCACTTTCAAAACATTCGAGAAATAGCGACACTAACCGCGCCGCAGGCGAAAAAAGCTAAGAAAACCGCGTTTGTAACGCTTAAATTCGTGTGAAAACAAATCGGAAACGGCGCCCGCAAGTGAAATTTTGTTCGGCAAACATGGTGCACTAATGAAAACTAGCGCCGCAGGCAAAAATTTTTAGAAAAATAGGTTTTCTAGAAGTAAAAATCGTTTCAAAACAGCGAGAAACAGCGCCGCAGGCAGAAAAATTTTGCGAGAAAAATCACAAGGGTCCCCCTTCATGAACTTTTTCGGACCTCGACCGATTTCGGGGGCACCGTGCCCCGGTGCCCCCCCCTCGTACGGGCCTGCCTAAGCCTAACCTAAGCCTAGCCAAGCCTAAGCCTAAGCGAGGCCAACCTAAACATTTCAGATCTTCATCCAAGCCACCCTTATCTGCCTGGCAAACTTGATCGCGGCTCTGATTTATGTTTACATGCAGGTTAGTATCCTTTTTTGTATACCAAATAACAAGAAGAAAAACGCTTAAGTATGCAAATTTCAGTTCTTCCCCACGCCCGACTTCTTCATCCTGATCGGCCATATCAACTGGCAGTGGGGCCATGGGTTCCCGGCCATCGTATACCTCGCCCTGAATAAGACGATTCAGAGAGAAGTCAGTAAAAGCGAAAATTGTATTTTAAAGGGGCTGAGAAGGCAACAATCGTTGAGCATTGTATTACTTCTGGTTTGACACAAAAAAACGCTAAAGACCCTCAAAAAAAAGTTTGAAGAATGCAATTAAATTTGATGTAAGAATGTTATCTTAAGTTATATGGTAAGTTAAAACTGGTAGAGATAAACGCAGTAGTAGTCTAAAATGGTCAAGACTGGTCAAAAACCTAAAAATTCCCAAGATATCCCGCGTGGCGTTTGGCTGCTGTCGCGAGTCTCAGCGATTCCCTCGTTATATCACGACTACCGCTACGCGACGCTCCGATCCGACACCCCCAGAGTTAGCGCCCCCTCCTCCGCATCCCGCTCGCTTTCATTTTTCCCCCTGTGTGTCACTGTCCCTTAAAAACTGTTTTTAAACTTTTTAAATAGCGAGAAAAACCATAAAAGCATGATTTTTCAGGTAGGCCGAATGCTCGGGCTGTACCGGATGGGCATCATCAAACCATCCGTTACGCCTTCTACGCAACAGAACCATGATCATACTTCGTCGATTCATATTTGAAGCATTTTTGTGTGAATTTCCATATGTTGATGTTCCTTTCGCTCGATAAAGCATTTTCCTTCGCACGTGGTAAAGCGAATTAAACAAATGTAGTCAACGCATCTCGGATTACAAAGTTCTAATTGCGATGATTTTTGAATGATTATCAATGCTGAAAATCGCCAAATCAGACTGGCTTCAAAAACGTAGAAATAATGATAGCGTTTTGGAGATTTATGCAAAAAGCTTTCTTGACGATTTTTTTTATATCGTGTTTTGAGATGCAATTTTTGATCCTTTATCTCTGTACGTTCAATCCATGATTCAGCCCCGACGTAGCAACGACTATAAAAGGTATAAAAACTACGCGCATTCCCCCGAACTGCCATGTAGTAAAAGACGTGCTAAAAAGCGCCTACCAATTCTTTGGACTGGTAGGCAAACAATGCCCCCCAAAACTGAGCAATTGTCTGGATAATCCGAGTAATTTTGGGGCGCAATTGTTCCCCAGGCACAAAAAACGCTTTGGGACGCGGTGTGGCCAAGGCTGGCTACGGTGGGTGCAAAAATTGGGACAAAGCCGGCAGAGAAGACAATTGATTTGAATAAAGAGTGTACCAGCGTACCCTTTAAAAAATTGCAGGCTTTGCGATAGTGGCGAAACCTCAGCCTAGAAAGCCTTATAAGCCTAAGCTTAAGCCCAAGCTCAAGCTTAAACCAAGCTATGTTCAGCTAAACTAAACCTAAACCTAAGCCTAAGCCTAAGCCTAAACCTAGGCCTAAACCCAAGACCAAGCGAAGCCTAAAGTAACCAACTTTAGCCAATTTTGAACCCAGACATCCCGCCATTCGAAAAATTGTTCCGTGTATCCGCCCAACACGATTGCCTTAAGTGCTTTCAATACCTTGACGACGGTCGCAACGGGGGAATTTGCTGTTTTTAGCAGGACGCACTTAAGGAAATTCGAAACTAACTAACTTCATGCTTCTACTGTCTCTCTTATTTTTAACTATTAAACTTTGCTTTCCGCAGAGCTACTTTGTACAGCGCAACGATCCAATTTACGGTTTTCCGGAAGCTATCTGTTTTTCGCGTTGTGTTTTGATAGGCGATGATTGCAAGGGGACAGGTACGTGGCTTGGCTGTTGGCGACTAGCTAATCTTAGATGCGACTTGTCATGCCTATAATGCAACAGAGCCGGATCCGGACTATTTGTTTCTGGGTAGCAGCTATGGTGAGGAAGCGTCTGTTGCTACCGGAGAGTCCATTGGTGATTGCGGGACGCCACTTCCTGATGCACCAACGGTAAAAAAGAGCCTAGGGAGCGAGAAAGAGAGAGAGAGAGAGAGAGAGAGAGAGAGAGAGAGAGAGAGAGAGAGAGAGAGAGGGATTGTTTCAGCCATCTTGCGACGCCGGCTGGACTCTTGGAACCGGCACTGATAAATGTCTGCAGGTTAGGAATTTCAACATTGTAAAATTTCGACATTGGGAATTTCGGTATTGTGAATTCCGGCATTTTTTTAAAAGCACCTTTTTAGTGGGCGAACCAGATGTGCGATTTCAAGACAGGCATCGCGTATTGCCAAACCCTGGGTGCCACGCTACCCATATTGCATTCGGCTGCCGAAAGCCAGGCCGTTTTTGGTAAGTTTCTAAAATGTGTTTAATGGGTTTACCTATATTGTTAGTTCAGACCTTTGGAAGCCGTGGCAAGAGCTCGCAACTCGCCTACGTCTGGCTCGGTGCGAATCGGGTTTGTCAATTCAATATTTTTGGTTGCGTTGAAAAGACAACAGCCGGGATTGTGACCTATCGTGATTTTAGCTGTCGGTATTCGGACTTTCGGGATTTCGACTATTTTTTCCGAGGGGACAATAAATAGAATTTACCGTATATTCCCCAGTGGCATTGTTGTCCGTTTTCACAACATCTTTGACACTTCAGACAGGGCCCGACAAGTATGACATCACCTGGCTCGACGGGACCTCCGTTAGCTATTCGAATTATGACCCGGCCGTTTTTGATGACTGGCACGGAGTCGAACCCTGCCTTCAGGTTGTAAACCTACCCCGTATTAGCAACGCATAGACCGGTTTTCAGATAGACATGTCAAATATGTGGAATGATGCGGGGTGCGGCGTCAGCGCTCATCTGATATGCCAGAAACCGGTGGTCTGGGAACTTTTTGATTGATTATCACTTTTCACTCTCCATCAGGAATTTTTTGTTTAAAGCATAATAATGAACCTCGTTTCAGCGGCTGATATAAAAGAGCACCAGAAATTTCAGAAATGGATCGACCCGGATGGTAATGAAGTTCAGCTACCCTTGCTCGCCGGCTAAGAAATCAGAAACGGACCTTCAAAAATAAACATTCCGGAATTCTTGGTGTACTTTTCTAGGCTTAAAAAGAAAATTTATTCTCGTAATGTACAAAAAATGATGGCAAGAGATCAAAACTATTAAAACAAAAATCAAAAGGTGAAAAATAATGCCTTTAATTACCAAAGAAGCTGAAGATGTTGCGGAAGAAGCCGCCCCCGGATTTGTTGTTAGGAGAGGTTTTGAGCGTCTGAAAATGGAGTTTTTTTTTTATGATTTTCGACTTCCATCGTTCTCTCTCTCTCTCTCTCTCGCTTAATTTTAGGAAAATTTGTTGGGCTCAACGATCTATTTTCCCTACGCCTCTTGCACTCAAAACAAAATCTCAGTCTTGTGACCCAATCTACTCACAATGAGAATAACATTAATTACGCCCCGGATAAATCAAAAACCCTTGTTGAATCAGTGCAGTGCTCGCAATAATCTGTGTAGTACCTGATAGTGGTACTTGCTATTGTCTAACCCTCCATTGTCTACAGCAAATAAATTCTTTGCCCGTTTTTAGGCGTGGGTTGGAGTTATTGGACTTGGTATCAATATCCAAATTTATCATATTTGTAGTCAGATTAATTTAGGAAAAATAGGCCCTCGAGTTGTGATCTTTGGCGAACTATTGGGTGCAAGATAGAACTGATTTTCGAACGTTTTAATTCTCTATCTATCCCTTACCCTCTCCCACATTGTCTCTCTCTCTCTCTCTCTCTCTCTCTCTCTCTTTCTCTCACTCCTCACCTGCTCGGCCACCTTCGTCAACTCTTCAATGTTGATGATCTCAGTAGTCGTGATGTCAGCATCAAGGTTGTCGAACGTAGTCTTGCCGATTTGGACTTGTTTTCCACGTCCGACGACGAGAAGGAAGATGTTCTTGTCGAGGGCCAAGGTCTGGTTGGTTCCGACGATGGTGGCGTTCTGGAAAATCGAATTGACTTGATCTTACCAGCCCCAAGCTAAAGCCGAAGCCTAAGACGAAGCTTAAGCCTAAGCCTAAGCGGAAGCCTAAGCCTGACCTAAGCGTACGACTAAGCCTAAAGCTAAGCCTGAGCATAAGCTTAATGCGTCTAACTTACCTTCTCAAAAGTAGCAACAAGATGGAAAGAAGTGAAGTTCCTAGCATGAGTAAAGCCCTCCTCAACGATAAGTTCCTGCGAGTTGCACCCCTTGAAGCCGATCGGCTGGCATTCGGCGAGTCCGGTGGCCTTGCAGAGGAGGCCAGTGTCAAACTAAAAATGAGGAGAATTTTGGTATACTAAAAGTTTCGCTTCTGAGTTTGTTTAATGAGAAAATCCCAGCTGGGGAAATGGCACTTACAATCTCCTTGCAGTAACGTTCATCAATTCCGACGTATCCGGCATTGGAGGTCTGGATAGCGGTAGCGGGGATGTCCATGTAGCTGTACTCGATGGTACCGTTGCTGGAGGTGGTGAACTCGCCCTTGTCGAGCATCTGAAGTTCTGGTTTTTAAAGGAGAATGAGAGAGAGGGGGAGAGGGAGCTGACAGAGAGGAGAGAGCGAGAGAGAGAGAGAGAGAGAGAGAGAGAGAGAGAGAGAAGAGAGAGAGAGAGAGAGTTACACAAACCTCATAAACATCTCCCGAAATCTTGTCCATCATCGTCGGCACGCAGAGCTCGATCATCACGGTATCATCGGTCTCGTCACAATATTGAACGTCAGCGCGGATGCTCTGAAAGTTTAAATTTGAATATTTTTGTTATTTGAAATGTTGATTCAAAAGCAATTTAAAGCTTCGACGTACCTTCCACGTAAACATATGCTTCAGGTCCCATTCGGAGTCCTCAGCGATTCCGGCAGCGTTCAGCAGGGTCTAAAAATTCAAATTTTACAATTTTAACGGTTTTGACGTTGGAATGACTGCAAAAATTATACTATAAACGTTAAAAAGTCAAACAAATACCTGGTGAGCAGCTCCTTGATCAAAGTGGAACTTGCGCTGGTAGAACAGACGATCCACGTTGTCTAGGAACTCGTTGACGGTGGTGTTGATGGACAGTTCGGTGTTCCTAAAAAAAAGACCCGTTATCTTGGTTCAAGCGGCTTTTCTTAGCTGTCACTGTCCCTTTAAAATCTATTCTATGGCAATTTAAATGGAGTAACTGGCAGTCTTGGGCTTTCAGGCTCAGCTGAGGCTTATTTCTACTTGACCAGCTTACAGCTTCAACGTTTCCGAGGAGTAATCGAAGACCTTCTTGAAAGTGGTGTTGTTCTCGTACTCTTCGAAAAATACTAAACACAATGTGGTTTGTTTTTAAGCTCTTCTTACGTTTAGTCTCCTTGATCATGCCGCAAAAGCGGGGGATAAGTTTCCGGAGCATCTGGGCCTTTGCCTCGTCTTCCATCGTGAAAGACCATTTTGCATATAGACACTGGTTATCGGAGGAGATCCTGAAAATACGAGTGTTGAGCTTAAACGGTGCGCTACGCTGGGATACTATACTACACTAGGTTGCTATATGGTAGGACTATCGGTGATTCCAGACACGACTACGAGATTACGTCGATTACCTACGATTACTTGCGACCACGAGATGCTACGCGCTACGGGAAGGTGCTACGACTACTAGATGCTACGCAACAACACGTGGGAGCCTCGCAAATATGGTACGGCGTTGCACGAGACGCTGCAAACTACTCCGAGATGTGGTGTTACTAGACCACGATACACACTACAAGACAGTACGGTCTGACGGGATTCGACATGCTACATCCGAGCATATGGTTTCACTGTGATATACTAGATCCAAAATGTCTAGATTCCGAATGGTCACACTATTGCTTCACTGCTTACATTCCACCCTTCGACGTCCGTTGGGTCAGGAGGCGCCCCGAGACGAGCTTCGGCTTCTCGTACTCGATGGCGGATGCGACAGCGCAGAGGGCCATGGGGAGGAGGTAGAATATCCGCATTTGGCTAAAAATTGGGGATAAGAAGATATGAATTAAAGTATTAATTCGTAAAACCTCGCAGCCGAATTCGAGGCGCAAGTAAATTGTAAGTTGCAGATAACGAGAGTGAGACTGAACGAGCGAGACGGAGAGAGAGAGAGAGTGAGAGAAAGGGAGCGAGAGAGAGAATCATACAGTGGCGGCATATTAACCAATTTTAGATGCATTAGGCAGGCAAAAATCGAATTTTAAGTTTTGGAGGCCTCGAATGTCTAACAAAAAATGGTGATATGGTATTCGACTCTAGCTAAGAAATGAGAGAATGATGTTAGAATGTTTGTCTGGAGGTTGGGTCATGCGAGAGGTCGGATCGTAAATGGCGTAACTCTGCTCGAACCTCGGCCTTATCTGCAGATGGGATCCAGATGATCTGAGGTCACCGCCCTGCCGAAGTCCTCCAATGATAACCCACCCAAGGACCACATTGCGCAATTATGGCCTGGGGCTACAAAAATAGTCTCCATCCCGAGAAGAGTCTGCCTGTCGCGATGTCGCGAAAATTGGTAATTCTTTGGAATGTGCTTCAAAAGTATCAAAAACTAAAGAACGCACAAAGAACCTTCAAATACCAAATGTAATTTTTTGGGTCCACTTCCCGGGTATTGCCATTAAATGTTTATAAACGTTTAAAAAAGACGCAGTATTATTGACATAAACTAACCATGTGTGTACATAAACTCAATAATTTATCATACACATAATTTAGTAAAGAACACAATTGAAGTCAATAAAATCGGGCTCGTCGCAACTTCTAAAAACAATTTTTTTTTACCATAAAATCAACACATTACCTTTTCCAGGGCATTAGCGACTTTTTTCTTCCCAAGCTCTTCATCCTCAATTAGTAGCTTTTCCGTTGGAGGCGGGATTTTTATCGA
>CATQJA010001577.1:10000-20000 GCA_958295435.1 Mesorhabditis spiculigera
ACACACACACACACACACACACACACACACACACACACACACACACACACACACACACACACACACACACACACACACACACACACACACACACACACACACACACACACACACACACACATCTTCGGATGCTCTATCACTAGACGACCCTCAAAGGAGCCAAAAACTAACGTACATTAAAATACAGGCCTCAGAAGTTTCGCAGAAAATTAGGTGAAAGCTTCCAAGCGAGATATCTCTGCATACAGACATTTGCATACGACATCTTTAACACCAATCGATAGCCTTCGAGGAGTAAATATCGATGGATGTTGAGATCATCAAAATCGGACACTGGATGACCGAGATAGGGCCCCTTAAAATTTGACCCGCTTCTTAAAACTTTTCTCGAAATCCCATACATTTTGGCCTGCGCGAGCCAAAAACTACAACGTTTGCTTCAGCTTCCGAACCAAAATCGAGAAAATGCATTGATTTTGGAGGGCCCATTTCTCGGCCATCCAGTGTCCGATTTCGATGATCTGAAGATCTATCGATATCTACACCACGAGAGCTATCGATTGGTGTTAGTGATATGGTATGCAAATGACTGTATGCAGAGATACGACGCTTAGAAGCTTTAACCTAATTTTCTCTGAAACTTCTCGGGCCTATATCTTGGCCTCCATAATTTTTGGGTTTTAGGTGGGTTTTTGCAAGGTAGAGCCTCCGAAGATCTATCGAAGCATGTATCGAACGTTGAAATTGGACCTTCCTACGCGTTTTTCGAGCGATTCTAAGATTTTGTGCCATTACTTTCTTTCCAACCTGATAGTAGGAATACTACAAAAAACGAACCTCATCTACAGATTTAGCGACTGCTTCCGAATCCGAGTCCTTATTTTCACTTGCTGGCACCGGTGTTTTTGCGTCATCTGTATCCGTGTTTTTGAACATGGAGTTGAACGTGTCGGTCAGCTCCGAGCTGGATGCTGAAAACTACGACAATGAAATTAACAATAGTGGGAGAAGCTACTCAATTTACAGGCAATTAGAGCTTGGAAACCAGCTTCGCATGGGCTAATGGCTTCATAAGTAGTTTCTAATATTAAGTTTTTGACAGCCAGCCGGTTTAATAATTTCACCGAATACTTTAGTTGAAATTAATGGAATTTGGAAACGAACAATTTTTTTTATTTCAAAACATTGCAAGCTAATGGACCTCAAAAACCGACTTGAAGCTTCGGCTCCAATCCCCGGAAGTGGGTCCAGAGGAGCCAAAGTTTTCGGTGCGGTTTCTGGCTTCTTCTCATCCACACTAAAAGCAGTAGCTTCTGGAGTCCCCGGGGCTAGTGGACTTCGATCGTAGGGGTAGTACCAGCCCTAAAAAGCGACAATAACCTAAATGAATTAAAATATCAATCAATCGCTACCGGTTAGACGGTTTAAAGGGGTAGCGCGAACACGAAAAACCATCAAAAAACACCCACCTGAACTCCAGAACACCCATTCGAACAGGGAGAGTAGTATTGAGCCGTTTGGCTAGGGCAACCTCCACAGGGAGAAGGGTAGCTAGGAGCTGAAAAATAATTTCTAGTATTAAATCGCTAAAAGTGCTGAAAGCGATAAACGCTAAAACGCACTGTAACTACCGTAACCACAGTAAGACGAGCCGCAGGGCGGTTGAGCAGCAGCACAGGGAGCACCGCCACAGGCAGAAGCAGGAGCTGGCGGCCCTGGAAAAGGATGAATATTTGCTTCAAAGAATTGGGAAGATCTAAGCCTAAGCCTAGGCCACAGCCAAACCTAAGCCAAACCTAAGCCTATGCCAACACCTGTCTAAGCCTAAGCCTAAGCCTAAACCGAAGCTTGAGCCTAGCCCTAAACCTAAGCCTAAGCCTGAGCCTAACTATAAATCTAGGCTTTGCCTAAATCTATGCCGAAGCCAAATCCTACTTACCAACTCCACCCTCCGGATCATAATTATACTGCAATCCCGGGTATACCGAATTTGTGCTTGCGCAGCCGCCTCCTGGACTGCTCGGACCATCAGAACAACCACCTGCTGACGTAGAACCAGCTAAAAATGAGCGCTTGTTTTTTATTTAAGGCTGGAGCATGCTTAGAACGCTTTCTACATTTTTTCGATGTTCAAATTCGCACCTCCATCCCTCGGACACACGCATTGATCTTGCCGCAAAACGGCTTGTCTTTTTATGCGGTGTTTCTTCACCAGTTTCTTTTTCTTCTTCTTTCGCAGGTTATCTTCATCAGAAAGCTGTTCAGTTTCGACAGGTTCCCCTGCCTCTTCTTCCTCTTCCAATTCATACTCTGGGGTCTCATTCGCGGAAACAGCATCCTTTTTCTGTTTCTTGGAGGCGGGGCTGGAGTTGATGGTTACTGAAAGTGGATGTATGGTTCTGCAGGATGTTTTTCTGCTGTGACTTTATCGAAAATTCCTTAACAGACATCCATCCATCCGCCAAACAGCATTAAAAAATGTAGCAAAACCACCGACTTTGAAAAAGAAACTCTTATGAACCGGCCGAACTCACTAGCCTAGATTCTGAGTTTTTACGGGTTTTTTTTACGATTTTCTGACTTGTCTTTCCAAACCGTTTTTCAATTTACACTTTTTTTACTTATAGCTCACATCCTGGAGGATCCCCGACAATCTCATATTCATAGTCCCCATTTTTAGCATCGGTTTTTGTTGAGGTTGTGCCTCCACGGTTCGGAACTGACGACTCATTCGGTGTCTCCTTGCTATTTGCATCACCCGAGTTGCTAGTTTCCAGGAAGGTCTAAATTTACAGCTGAAATAGCTACAAGCCAAAATACATACATTTGGGCTGGAATTCAAGGTTGAAGCGGAATTTCCATCGCAGGGTGGGCAGCTGAAAATTTCTGCGCAGAGATCTGGGCCAAGGGCGGCCAGTTGCGAGAAGCTAAACATAGTAATGTAAGGTCTAGCCACGCCAAGCAAAGATAAGTCTAAACCTAAGCCTGGCCTAGGGCTTAGCCTAAGCCTAGCCCTGAGCCTAAGCATAAGCCTAAGCCTAAGCCTAAGCCAAAGCCTAAGCATAAGCCTAAGCATAAGCCTAAGCCTAAGCCTAAGCCTATGCCTAAGCCCAAGCCTAAGCCTAAGCCTAACCTAAGTCTAGGCCGAAGCCTAAGCCTAAGTCACTTACTCCTTGACCGTGATCAGCCCATTGTCAACATTTTTGTCGTAGGGCAGCTTGAAAGCGTCGACATCATATTGGCGTCTAAAGTCGCGAAACGTAGCATTGGGGAACATTTGGTGCATGCGCCCGAGATACCGTTCATACGGCTGGTAGTACGCGTTGAGGTATTGGCCGTAGGGGTCGTCCATCGCCATCGTTCCTAAAAGAGAACAATATCCTCAGTTCCTAAATAATGTCTGCTAGCTTGCAAACAAGTTTTCCCTAAAGATCGCTGCTAGCATGCTTTGGTGTTGTTATTCAAAACTTACCAGTATGCACCAAAATTTCCTCAACCTTGAGCCAGGCGTCACTTTGCGTGAGTTTTCGTAGCTGCTCGGAGTGCTAAAAAATTGTCCTAAAGGGATAGAGGATCAAAATCAGTTAACTTCAAGGTATGTTAATTACCATATGATCTTGCTGCCCGTGCCGGATCACCACAATTTTCTTCATCCGTCCTGTGCTCGTTTCTTTGCCAAAGATTTCGATGGCTTTTTGGGCTGCCTAAGATGCATTTTAAATTATATAGATTTCCTAGTAAAAATACTAACTGAAATAAGCCTAAAACTGATGAATTACAAATACTTCAAAACCATAGAATTTACCTGTGCAACCGATAAGTCAGCTTTTTCGGCGCACCAGGACCCGCAAGGACTTCGGCCAATCTGAATACAAATTTTTAGTGCATTTTTTGCGATTGCTTAGAAAGTATGATGCACATACTTTTATTATCTTTTCACGAAAACCTTATAGACCTACAAAACAGCTTTAATTTTCTACCTGATCAATGGCAATTGATGCATCACTGGCTCTACCGTAGGAGCTGAGGTGGATTTTGTATTCCGGTTCGTTTAAGCCATCGTAAGTCATGACGCCGATTCTGGTATTCTTCATTTTCCCCAACTGGATAGTATTTTTTAGTAGTTACCTGCGTATCCCTGCCCATATCTATCGTAGCAATATAATTCTTGATGAACACCTTCATCTGGAGGAAACCGGGCTCCGGCAAGTCGTAGCGGGATTGTAGCAGGAAAATTAGCTAAAATAGAGTTTTTTAAGTTAGAAAACACTCCTAATAATCTTCTCGTTTCTAAAAATGTCAT
The DNA here is from genome assembly GCA_958295435.1 of Mesorhabditis spiculigera. Classification (NCBI taxonomy): domain Eukaryota; kingdom Metazoa; phylum Nematoda; class Chromadorea; order Rhabditida; family Rhabditidae; genus Mesorhabditis; species Mesorhabditis spiculigera. The sequence goes on from CATQJA010001577.1 coordinate 14,304, forward strand.
AGCGTTCTTGATTATGCTTAGAAATACCGAAAATTCCAGATCCTTACATCAGCAGCACCAAGGTCACATTTTTCGTCTGCATAAACAATATAGAAAGTTAGGAATAGAATCCATGTCCAAAACGCCCTCAAAATCATTGGAATGGTCTGAAAATGCGGATTTGCCGACAGCTGCGCGATCCCCAGTGCCCTCGGGGCATATTTGCACGCGTTGGAAAGGGAAATCCAGGAAGTGCAGCACCGCCCTGTTGAAGGATCGAAGCGAGGTCAACGAGAAATTGTGGGATAGGATGATGAGTATGAATCATACTTTTTGTGGAATTTTTAACGTATAATAGGTAATTTTAATCAATCTATGCACTAAGGGCGACGTTGACTTCGCATAGCCTGATCCAAAGGACGTCACGACGCTCCTACATAAAAAACATACCAGACCATAATTTCACCGGTTTCCCAAATAAATCTCTTAAATCGAACATTTGATGCAAAAACCACCAACCAGTCTTTAATGAGCGAATGGAAAACCTGGAATTAATCGACCGACATGGCGATAAAATTCTATTAGTGAAAGCCGGAGGATGATCGATCAAGCTCGTCTCGTTCGAGCTTTTGGAGACCATCTCAAGGGCTCCTGAAGGATCACCGAAAAGGCTGAATCATCAGGCAAGCCAGGCGTGGTATGAAGCTTCACCTCAATGACTGGTATACCGAGGAAAGAAATAATAGTTGTTTGTGACGTTGTCCTTTATTCGTCGTAATTTCGATGATATTCCCAAACTATTTATTACAACCCCATATAAACTACATTGCCATTAAACAAAACATTATTAAAATTATTATTATTAGTGAAACCGTTATGGTACGATTCCTTAGCATCCGCCGCACGACTTGGGGCAGTAGTCATTCTTGACGGTATCGTAGGCGGGGTTGGTGCAGAATTTGTTGGCCACCCACGTCTTGCAGCTAGAAAGAATTCGTATAGAGAAAGAGAGAGAGAGAGAGAGAGAGAGAGAGAGAGAGAGATAGAGAGAGAGAGAGAGAGAGAGAGAGAGAGAGAGAGAGAGAGCAGTTATACCCACTTGGTGTTGAGGTCAACGCACGGTGCCGGAGCAGTGCAGAGCTTGCATCCTTCGGGCAGTATTGAGCTACGACGTCGGTGTAGGCTGGGTTCTTGCAGAAGCCGTTTGAGATCCAAGTGGCACAGCTAGAAAATTGGCGTTAATAAATGTATCGGAAAGGCAAAAGCTAAAGCGGGTGCTTTAAGACGGAAAATCATACTTGGAATTCTTGTCGGTGCAGTCAGTGATGGGAGCGGTCTGGAAAAATAAGGTTTCCGAAAATTGAAAAATTCTACTGCCCTCTATATCTGGCTCTCTCTTTTTCCCTTTCCCTCGCTGGATTTCTCTCTCTCGCTCTTTCTCTCTCTCTCGCTCTCTTCCCCCTCTCTCACTCTCCCCCTGTCTCTCTACCGTACCCCATAGCAGTAGTTTGTGCCGCTCCTGATGTAGCAGGTAAGGCCGGTGGGACACACACCGTCGATGGCAGCTAAAATTTTTGAAATGGGCAATTTGATGTGAATGATTACGTCCGATTTCCACGAGTGAAGAGGTGGCGGGCTTTGCTGCGCAGTCGGCGGCGAAGGCCTGAAAAATCAAACTTTCTACGTGTAAGCCTAAGTCAAACCTAAGACTAAGCCTAAGAAGCCTATGGCTATGCCCAAGCTTTAGCCTAAGAGCCTAAGCCTGAGCCTAAGCCTGAGCCTAAGCCTGAGCCTAAGCCTAAGCTCAGCCCAAGTCTAACCCTAAGCTTTAGCTGCTTGAGCCCAGCTTACCTGTTGGCAGATGAAGCCGAGGAGGGCGATGAGAGCAAAGTAAGCTTGCATGTTGCTTGATTGTTTGGAGTGGTAGATGGGGATTTGATACTGTCTGGAACCATGGCCTTGTTTTATAGTAGCAGGCGCCAAATTCCCCCAAAGCCGACATTACGGGCTGTTTGCGTTGTATCAGGGGGTGCCGGGGGCGGCCAGGGGCACAGGTGAAATGGTGAACTTTAGATTATCCACATCCTGGGATGACATTTTGAAAAATATGCTGGAAAAAGCTCAAAATTGCGTGCGAGGCGGAGAAGTGCACTTGAGCTCTCGGATTCAGCATTTGCACAGGCAGCCCAAAAATTCGATGTGGGTAGGAACGCGAAAGAACGGCCAGTCCGGGAAAGGCCAGATCCGTATTTTTTGCGCAATGCAGAACATTGATGGGTGGCACGGCGATGCTCCGTGTAAATTTTCGGAAAGTCAGCGTGGGCTGTGTAGATGGCTGTTATTCTTAACAAGCTTGTGGTGGGATTCGTAGCTGGCAAAAGCTAAGCACAGCAACGGCTTGAACCATCAAAGGATTTAAGAAGCGTCAGCGGCATATCGAACTCAATCCAACAATATTTTCCATTAAGGCAATGGCGCTTCCTCGAAAAACGAGGCATCTGCGGCATAAGGCTCCTCAATAATCTCCAAAATCCAATAGTAACCCAAAAATAATCTCCGCTCACAGTTGCGTTATTTGATTTTCCCTTAAAACTAGCGCACCCAATCTTTCCGACCCGCTTCGAAGCACCAAACTTCTTCACAAATGTGGGCAGTTTATGCGATTTTACCGTTTTGGCCCATAAATTAGTTTGTTCTGGTCAAACCGAATTTCAGGATCTTTTCTGAGCGATAGAGGTTCGGGCTGAACCGTATTCAACGGTCCCAACCTTTGAAAACTGATAATTAAAGTCTCGTAACTTTCTTGTCGCATCTAGCGTTCACAAGTCGAAATTTCGAAAGCGCTTCCTTCGGCACATCACTTAAAGCAGATTTTGGGCTATCGATCTTTGTCTGAATTTCAGACCCTTCCGTAGGTAAATCCGATGCCTTTGCTTTCTTTTGCCGCTTGTTCAAATTCAAAAGACATTTATTACAAGCCCATCAATACACAAATGAATGAAAAATATTAATAGTTATATTATTAGTATCCGTAGAAGTCAGTTCTCTAGCATCCGCCGCACGACTTGGGGCAGTAGTCATTCTTGACGGTCGCGTAGGCGGAGTTGGTGCAGAAGTTGTTGGCCACCCACGTCTTGCAGCTGGAATGGATTGGTAGTGAGAGAGAGAGAGAGAGAGAGAGAGAGAGAGAGAGAGATAACTTACTTGGAGTTCAAGTCAACGCACGGCGCTGGAGCGGTACAGAGATTGCATCCTTTCGGGCAGTACTGGGCTACGACATCGGTGTAGGCCGGGTTCTTACAGAAGCCGTTCGAGATCCAGGTCGCGCAGCTAAAAAAATCAAATTTATTAAAGGTATCCGGGAGGTCAAACCAAACAGCTACATTTTCAGACACAGCCAAAACTCACTTGGAGTTCTTGTCGGTGCAGTCGGTGATCGGGGCGGGCTGGAAAAGTATAATTTATTATGGAAACTATGATTCTCTCACTCTCTGTCTCACCCTCCCACTCTCTCGCTCGCTCGCTCTGCTCACTATCTCTCACCCTGATTCTGTATTACCGTACCCCAAAGCAAGCATCATCACCGTCCTTTCCGATGTAGCAGGTCAGTCCGTCGGGACAGGGAGCCGCTAAAACATTCAGTTTTGCAGAGGATACACAGTAAAACAACAGCAATTTAAATAGGGTTTTGTTCTTTTGCTTCCCGTTTTGCTCGTTGATAAAATGCGCAGGAATTAACTTACGTCCAATTTCGACGAGCGACGACGTGGCGGGCTTGGTTGGGCACGTTGCTGCCAGGGTCTGGAAAGCGATAATTTATTATTTTTCGCGTCTGCAAAAATATCGAAGTGCAAGCCCGTCCCTAAACCTAAGCCCAAGCTTCATGAGCACAACTTACCTGTTGGCAAATGAAGCCGAGGAGTGCGAAGAGGGCGAAGCAGGCTTGCATGTTGTGGAGTGTTAGACGAGGATTAGATACTTTTCGGAAACCAGACCCTTGTTTTATAGTAGTAGCTTGCAAAAATCCGCCCAACACCGACATTACGGTCTGTTTGCACTGTATCAGGGCGTGCTGGGGCCGGTCAGTGGCCAAATTGAGGCGGTGAATTTTAGCATATCCACGCCCAGGATGGCAGTAACAGCAGGTGGAAAGTAACGTACTGGCGTTTTTTTGTCTGGATTCTTAGAGTTACGGAAATGTTGATTTTGGGGGTCGGGGCTGGGGTCATAATTCATCAGCAATTATTTTGAGCTGGACCTCCAAATCTCGAACCCTTACCTGCCCAGCGTTTTCCAAGGCAAAAGCGCGGCACAACCATAAATCATCTAGTTAAAGTCAGTTAAAATATCGTTATCTGAGCCAGATTAGTATTTTTAAGGCCTCATTTAACTTTTTTGAACGGCAGTTAAGTTAATTTTTGAACAACCTTAATTTAGACGCACCAGTGCTCACAATTAGTCTCCTTTATGAACTTATTAGGATTCTCCGAATTCCTCAAAGGTCTGTACTAGCTTCCCTTCAACCTGCTGAATAGCACCTCAGCTATCAGTTATCATCCATTAATGCGACAATCTCATTCTCCCCTTCAACAGCCACACTGCAAAGTTCTCGCTCGGAAACGCGCCTAATGCCATATTACCGTATTCCGCCCACGCCAGTCAGTCTCGATCTCGGCAATCCCTTTCAACACCGCAAAGTGCGCCTTAGCCCCCGCGCACCCACCATTTGCACAGCAGCTTCAAAAATTCGACGTGGGCCGGGGCGTGAAAGAGCAGATCACTTCGAAAGGCCAATCCGGCAATTTTGCAAATTCCGCAGCGTTTGAGGGCGGCACCGCTATGGGACGGAGGCAAACATGCTGAAGGTCAGCGTGGGCCTGGTATGCTTTTCGGATTGTATAAATAGGTGTGAGGATTAACACTTGATATCCAATTCATCCGGTCTACCTCCAAAATGCAGACTTCTACCGCTGTCTTCCTTGCTCTTCTTGGCTTCGCCTGTCACCAGGTAGTGCTTCGGAAGACCTGAATGGCTTATGGCTTAAGCTAAGCCTAATCCTAGGCCGTAGCTGAAATCCAAGCCTAAGCCTAAGCCTAGGCCTCCGCCGAAGCCTAAGCCTAAGCTTAAGCCTAAGTCTTAACAAAGCTTAAGCTTAAGACAAACCTAAGCCTAGCGTCAAGTTTAAGCCTATGTCGAACCTGAACCCAAGCCTGAGCCTAAGCCTAAGCCTAGGTCGAAACCTATGTCTAAGCCTAAGCCAAGCCTAATCCAAGCCTAAGCCTAAGCTTAAGCCTAAATCTAATTTCAGGCCATCGCCGCGGACTGCCCAGCCGGCCCGCCCGCCGGCTCCAACGTCGTCGCTGGAGGACGTAGGGCATTTTTAGAGGATTTCTATAGACTTATTAGCTTCCACTGACGGTAACTGCCCGGCTGGACAAACGTGCTACACCACAACTGACGGCGAGCAGCAGTGCTTCGGGGTAAGATTTGGAGAATCTTTCCCCAGATTTCAGTGCTCCTTCATAGTTTAAAAGTTACCCCGGTAAATCACCATTTTAGCCCAAGTCTACCCCGGTCGTCTGCCGCGACAACAGCACCAAGTAAGCTTGAACTTTGCACAAAAATCTAGTAGCTTACGCCAAAATGTCTTTATATTACTTCCCTTTTTCAGCTGCGCCAACTGGAAGACGAACGGCTTCTGCACAAACCCCTTCTAC
>CATQJA010001577.1:25000-32727 GCA_958295435.1 Mesorhabditis spiculigera
TGCGCGAAGAGCTGTGGGCTTTGCTATGATACGTGCGCGGACAAGAGCGCCAGGTATCCTTTTTTCGTATAAGTAGAATATTCTTTCCAAGTTTACTCAACGCTTATTGGCTTGTAGTTTGGATTCTCAAAAACAAATAACTTCTATCCAATTTTTTTCAGCTGCAAAAACTGGAAGGCGAACGGCTTCTGCGAGAACGCGCTCTACGACTCGATCAAGAAGGACTACTGCTCGGCAACCTGCGGGCTCTGCTAATAAATTTTGTAGAAAATTGCGATAAATTTACTACCTCTCATATCGCCTTTAAGCCACAAGATAAGAAACAACAGAAGATCAAGGGTCGCATAGGCATAGTTTATTATATCACAGCACAACAATGTACGGTGCGTACCATATCGTACCATTCCGTACACCAATGTGGAGCAGCCTGTGCGGCACGCTTCCTGGATTTCGGAATCAGAAAATTCTTCCTTCGCGTTTTTTCGAAAACACGCACGAGATAGGCTTCTACGATTGATTAAAAAGTTCTCGAAGGTATTGTTAATTTCTTGATCGTTAGAAATCGACTCCCGAACTCATGCCACACCGGCTAGAGATGCGTTTTTTAGCAAACAGCTACTCCTGGGGGCGGGGAGTGCAAAATGGACCCGCGTGAATTTACACAGCCGGCGCGAGAATCCGAACGTTGGCGCTTTCGAAGCTTCATGAGCACAACGAATTCCTGTGCCGAGGGCCGGGACTAAGGTCAGAGGGGCAGATTTGCAGATTCCTGGGGATTTGCCACGCTGGCTTCTGCCCGGCACGCCTCTTCACCGCGCAAATAGTCTGAATGTCGATCTGAAAAAGTTTTGTGTATAAAAGGGAGGGTGTGGATCCGTTTGGCACTTCATTAAACCCGGTCGGTCTTAGCTAACTTCTGAAGCATGCAGGCCTACCTCGCCGTCGTCGCTATTCTTGGATGTGTCTGCCAGCAGGTAAGTGGCAGTAGAATGCGGAGCAGGCTAGCAGCGGCTATTGTCAACTTCCGCTTAGGCTTAGGCATAGGCTTCAACCTAAACCGGATGTTCCTCTACGCGAAGATCATTTGTCTAAAATCAGACTCAACGAACCCCCGATTTCAGGCAACCTCCGAGTGTCCAGCCGGCCCGTCGGTTCCGACCCAGTACATTATTGGGCGTAAGTAAAAGCAACTCTCAGATATCAGTTTTATTCCATGTATTTTTTCATGTTGCTATTTACAGCCGCGATCGCTGACTCGTGCCCAACCGGATACGATTGCATTAAGATCGATGGAGCAGGACAGTGCGTTGACGTGAGTCAGATTTAATTATTACTAAATAGCTAATTATTAAATCGTTGTAATCTTCGTTTTCGAGGTATCATTTAAACCCAGAAATTTCAGCACAAGGTCGCATCGTGCAAAGACGCCAGCAACAAGTAAGTTCGCGTTAGTAATCGGTACGTGTGAGAAAATGAGAGAGAGAGAGCGAGCTAAAGAGAGACAGAGAGGTCGCGTCGAAAACCAAGAATTTCTTATAGTTGCGCCAACTGGGCCAAGACCGGCTACTGTACCGATCCATTCTATGAGAAGACGAGGGCCACCACGTGCCCCTACACTTGCAAGCTGTGCACCGCGTCTACTTGTGTTGACAAGAGCAACAAGTATGTTTTTTTAGCAATATTAAAAAGCTAGCAAGTTGTCAAAATTTCCAAATCCCCTAAAAATTTGGAGAATTAGAATCATCCCAATTTCAGCTGCGCCACCTGGATCAAGAACAGCAACTTCTGCAACAGCGCCAACTATGATCTGGCGGCCAAGAAGGACAACTGCCAGAAGTCGTGCAACCTGTGCTGATCGCCCCAAGATGACGCGATGGATGAATGCATGAAAAGCTCGATATATAACATTCCTAATAAATGGGTTCATTCTAAATCACTAAGCCTGAATCGTGAGAACACACAGAACACCTTCCGAGCGAAAAAAGAACAGGCGGTTTCATAAGAGTGGATCGATTCTCCCAGATTTCGAACCTGCAGTGGTTACTTGGATATATATCCCTTAGGCTAAAAAGTAAAAAACCCATTGAATTTAAGAGAAAAACTCCAGCGAAAGATGTACCAAAGCTGGTGAAATAAAACTATAACATAGGATATGGACGCTAACAGCGAGAGTTACGTTTTGATCTAGCGTCGAATAACAAAGGTCTTGGAAGGTGAGCGCACCAGGCTGCAAAAACTTCAAAAAACTGTGTTAAACCAGCGGCGTAATCAAGCTGGTTAGGTGATAATACAACATATGCTAAGGACGTACCCAGTAGCCAAGTTGTAAGGGAAAGAAAATGTAGAAAACTTCATGTAACGTAAGGAAATAACAATAATACTTGCATCCAACTAGAATAAATTTTACGTAACCTAACGGTCTAGAGCTAGCCGGTCCAGGTTCAAAAATCCCTTTTTTACGGAGATCGGCAGCTTTTGGCGGGGGATGAGGAGTGCGATTAGCACCTTAAAGTTTACACAGCCGGTGTGAGGATCCGAATTGGCGCTTCCGTGCATTCGGCAGCCCAACAAATTTTTGCGTGAAGGTCGGATGGGGCCTTTGCGAATTCCTGAGGTTCTCGAGCTGGCTTCGGCCCGGTACGCATCTTCACTGCGCAAATAGGCCGAATGTCAATCCGAAAAAGTTTACGCTATAAAGCGGATGGTGTGGATGAGTGCAGTACTTCACTAATTCCGACCTCTTCTGACTTCGGAAGCATGCAAGCCCACCTCGTCGCCGTCGCCATTCTTGGATTCGCCTGCCAACAGGTAATCATAATGAGAATTTGGGGCAGGCTAGCAGGGGTTCTAGCAGAAATTTATTAACTTAAATTTAAATTTATTTTTTATTTTTTATTTTTAGGCAGCGGCCACCTGCAAGACGGGCGTTCCAGATACCAACATCATTGGACGTAAGGGATTGATATATAATTCCAGTTTTACTAGTTTTGTAGCCTACCAAGCACTTTGAAGTCCATAGCGTGTTTCAGTTTCGGTGAATACAGTACCCAACTTTCAGCCCAAATCGGTGACGCCTGTCCGTCTGGCTACGAATGCTGGATTTTGCCCGGCAACGCGGTGACTCAATGCGCTGCGGTAAGTCGAATATGGTGCCGGAATTTCGCAGATTTTTGAAATTTACATCTTTACTGTTTTTAGCTTCCCGGCGCCTGCAAGGACACGGACGGCAAGTAGGTTTCGTTTAAAGAGAACATTCGCGGAGCAGAGAGAGAGATAGGAAGAGAGAACGAAAGAGAGAGATAGGGCGATACTTGTAAAACCAAAAAAAAAACTGTTTCAGCTGCGTCAACTGGGCCAGGAATGGCTACTGCACGAATCCGTTCTACGCCGACTCTAGGGCGACGACTTGCGCCAAGACTTGCAACCTCTGCTCCGCTTCTACCTGTGTTGACAAGAGCACCAAGTATGAAAATTTTGTTTTCTAGGAGCCTTAGAGTCTTTTCCAGCTTCTCAAATTCTCCCTAGACATCAAGTTAATTTGAAAAACTCCAATTTTTCAGCTGCGCCACCTGGATCAAGAACAGCGACTTCTGCAACAGTGACACCTATGATACTGCGGCGAAGACGGTCAACTGCCAGAAGTCGTGCAACCTGTGCTAGAACGGCTACGGGAAGAACGCTTATGATAATACCGCTAATAACGATTCCTAATAAAATCTTGCATAAGCGGAAACATTTGCACCTCTTGAAAAACAAACTTCGTGTCATTAAAGTTCGACAGGAAAGCGGATATTTGGGAATGCTAAAGCAACTTTCGACCGGCATGAATACGTACCTAAAACCGGATTTGAAAACTTCAAAAACTATGAGGTTCCTGCAGTCGGAGGGTTTTTCGGATTTTCCGAAATATTCTTCCAGAACTTTGGAAAGTTGCTCTTTGTTCAGCCGAAATACAATTATTTGGTGCTCGCTCCGCATTGGTTTTCTGCAGTTTGTAGTTTTGTACCAAATTGAAGTCTATCAATCAATGCTTTGCGTAGGTATCAATCGTTACCATTGATGCATGCCGACAGAGCCCTTGATGTCCACCTTCAGGTATCTGGGTCAGATCAACATCGATTTTTTGCAAGTTGTTCAAATTCAAAAACCCAAGTTCAGTAATTCCCTTATTCTCAGTAATTTTCTGATTCTCTGTGATATCGCTAGGTCAAAGGCCTCAACCTTCACTAATTTTGTAGTTCATAGCCCCTCTCCCCAATTGGCAATTGGCCAGCTTGCAGTTCGGTTCGCGCCGGGACCCTGGCCTAATCGGTGGAGACGCAGGGGGCTCCAGCCCCCACCGTCTCCCCCTTCTCCCCTCCACACCCACCCACCCATCCCCCGCTTTTGACGTGTAAGGGGCGACGAAAAGCCCGTCCCGATCACCCGGTTCATTCGTATTATTGGCCTCAACGGCCCGTTTATAGCGATTTGCCACGAGGCAGAATTTGGCGTTCGATAGATCCGTCTTTTCGACAGATTTTGGGTGTGGGTTTGGATACTGTAACTTTCGTAGCTGGGTTGTGGCGCCCTTAAGAGCTTCTGAACCGTTTATTTCCGGCCAAATCAGCTTAGAAACTGCCTATTAGACCATTTAAGATTAAACCCGATTCCGAGAATCCCTAAATCGATGACATTTCGCAATTTGATAGCTTTCACCGACCAAAACCTAATTTTTCGCATTTTTCGTTTATTGAAGGTTTTCAACACGTCTATTTTTCTACTTGACATTTAAATCGTAAATACCCTAACATAAAATATTTTTCAGTTCTTGACTCTACCCTCCAAACCTCCAAAAAGCCCTTTAAAATGGCCCCCAAGCAACGCATGAACGTCGCCAACGAGCAGTTCGCCAAGAACATCAAGCAGCGGGGATCCGTCGCCAAGTCGCTGGTGCGTTTTTGGGTTATTATCGGCAATACAAAGTATACGAGGTAACTTTGATGTTAATTTTAGGCTTCAAGATAGCTTAAAATCCTGCTTGATTCGTTCGTTTTGGGCTTACGAGCCGCCTTTAAAAGTATATCAAAAGGCTTTACCGTTTTAAAGGGACTGAAAAGGCAAACAGACCTTGTGATCAAGGTTTAGGCTTTTAGTTGCCTTGAACTTTCTTAGAGATCCAATTTTTACATGTTTTTTAGCTGTTAAGTCATGGCTACGGTAACTAATGAGACCTAAAAATACCCAGTATGTGCCTCAAGTCGCCCTACAGCCGCAAATCGCCAATTTCCGGAAGCGCCTCCCTCCTGAGCGTGATCCTCTAAATTCTGTCACCTAGCAACTAATTCGCCCCGGAAGAGGGGCTTCACATTTTTTGGCGGATTTGCGTAGGCCGGTTTCGCGCGGGGTGGGAGTGGCTAAATTCGAATCACTAGGAGTTGTAAGCATCGCCATTAGTATTTAGTAAACTCAGTAAAGCGGTAAATTAAAGTTTAGCTTGACCAGGAAAACATGCAAAATTTAAGTAGGTCGGGTTATTTAAAATATCCTAAAATAAATAAGTATACTTCTTTTCAGAAGCCCAAGGAGGACAAGTACCCGGCCGCCCCGTGGCTCATCGGACTCTTCGTTTTCGTTGTTTGCGGATCTGGTAGGTTAAAAACAGAATTAATAACGGTAGATCGATAAAAAACGTTTAACGATACTTAGTCTGCTACCATTTAATCAAATTTTGAAAGCTTTTTCCCAAATTTCGCTGTAAAACGGATTTTAACTTTGGATTTAGCGAGAATTTTTGGATTAGCGTGGCCGCTTGACAAATACAAAAACCTTTTCAAAAAATGTTGATGATCAAACAATTACAAAGCAAAAAAATAGTGAAAATTGCTTGATTTATCCGCCGCTTTCAGCCATCTTCGAGATCATCCGCTCCGTCAAGATGGGATGGTAAAGAATCAACATACCGGCTGCTTAATTTTCTAAATTAATTTTTAATACTTTTTAAACGAGTTTTCTCTTGAAAACTCGTATCTCCTCAATGCTGGTTCCCCAAAACAATGATTGTGATAAGCCCCCGTAATTTATTCCCGTAGTCAAACCCTTACATTTTTAATCGCATTTTAGTCAAGCCTAAGCCTAAGCCTAAGCCTAAGCCCAAGCCTAAGCCCAGGCTAAGCTTAAGCTAAGCCTAAGCCGTTTCTTCAAACCTTCAGCTTTTCCCTTTTCTGAATCGACTCCTATGGGTACCAAGCGCGTAGATTTTTTTCAAAAGATATAGAAAACTTTAAAATATGCTCTTTCCCTGCACTTTTCACACCCGGCACCCGACATTTGTCCACCAAACTTTCTTGTACACACGTTTTTTGCTACCTGGTCTTGTGGCGCGTAGACGGAATAAATGTTTATATCAGAAAATTGGCAAATATCTCAAAGCACAGTATAAACAAATTTGTTGTACTTTTGTTTGCGGTATATATTGGAATGTTTCGGAATTTTCGGGTGGAAAACGGCCTTTGCATGGATGTTTTGTTTGTTCAGCATTTTGTCGAGAATGTTCGGGCTCGAATTTCAGAAGTGTTTTTTAGAGCTTAACGGAAGGGAACTTGTTAGGTTTAGCTACAGTCAACTGCTGAATTATGTCGTCGTTAAAAGCCCTTATCAAATTTTATACGTTTTTTGAATTTGGACTTTTCAGATGTTGCATTTCAAAAAATGTCTTTCTTTCTCCCTCTCTTTCTCTCTCTCTCTCTCTCTCTCTCTCTATCTCTCTCTCCTCTCTTTCTCTTCTCTACAATTGTCCCTTAAATGAATACATTTTTCTTGGAAAAATATTTGCACGCTCCCCGCTATTTGCCTAGCATATTTAGTGATCAGCCCCCAGCCTCAGAGGCAAATCTTATCAAAGGCGCTTTTTGCCAGTCAGGCCCAAGCTTCGATCGAAAAATGTACGGGCTTCAGAATTCCAAATTGTTACTAATTGCGCCCCGTGCACCCGGCATTTCAGAATTATTCTCGCTTTAATCTTTTTGTTTCGTGGTAGGCGGAGAGCAAGCGGTTCTCCTTGTTTCGTTGGTTTTTCACGAGTTGCCAGGGCAAATATGCCGGTGTGTAGTGGGTGCTGGCAACCCCTGTTGGCCGGCATTTGATGCCAATTTTTTTAATTGCCGAAAATTTCATTTAAGGACTGGAACTGTGATTTTGCTATTTTTGCTATGATTTTTGGGCATTTGTCTTTCTAGTCCCAAATTTCTGGAAGGCCGATTTGAATTCCGGATCCCAATATTGTTGAGTGGGCTGGCGGGATGGCCGCCAAACAGAAGAGGGCCATGGTGTGTGCAGCCTTTCCCCTCCATTAGCTAGCATCACTAAAGGAAGCTAATCGAATGGATGGGGGCCCCGTCCCAGGGTGGGCCCAGCCCGCACCCAATTGTACTAACCGCTATCCGATATTTAGGATGGCATTTCCAAATCATGGATAGTTTGAACCCCGGTTTTTACGAGATAAAACTTTTACCTAACATTTTTCCAAGTGAAAAAAATTTTTAGTCGCTTTTTTGGCGTTTGCCGAGAGGAAAAAATCTTTTCAAAAATTTGCCATCCCAGGGTAGAAAAATATCGAAAACCTTAATAATTGTTCGACTTTTTCGAATTCAAGCTTTTAGTATATTGTTGGACGCTCTATCGAATTGCTCTTTCTCTCTCGCTCTCTCTATATATCTCTCTCCCTCTTTCTCTCTCTCCCTCTCTCT
>CATQJA010001578.1:0-28330 GCA_958295435.1 Mesorhabditis spiculigera
AAAACAATTACTACCACTATTCCTCGTGATCTACCTGGAGATTCCTATCGACCCGCAAAATGTGTCCTGAGGATGATGCCACCGAAACATCCCTGACCATTTGGAATTTCGGGGAATTAGATTTCGGGGCTAAATGCACTGTGTTTTGTGGGATAAGCCGGCCAGCTTGAGCAGCACATCGGATCGGATTAGTCAGTTGGGTGGAAAGTGCGCACCGTAGCGCTTCGGAGTTCGGGAATTAGCCAATAAAACGTCCGGAATTTGTATCTCCCCGGGCTCCCACCCCAGACATACTGAAAGTCCATAAACCAGCCGCATCTCCCAGCATCCCAATCTTGCCGCATCGTCCCTTTACCCGATCCTCCGCAAAATGCCGCCCAAATCCCTCCACCGTACCATGTCCCAACTGGGGTAGCCTGTAGTCGCTAGAAACTTAAAAAAAAAAACCAAAAAGCCACCTGGAGTCAATATGGTGTGCCTGCCGCCCACACCGGGCTTCACCAATTCCCCGAAATGCTAATCTTAAATAGGGGGCCACGTCCCACATCTTGGCTCTATTATTGTGGTTCTGAACTGAGTAACTACCTGAATGTTAAGCTTTTAAGCCGACCCCGGCTTCTAATCCGGTTGTGGACAACTTGACTGTGTTGAATCCCAACAGTTCTCGGTAAATTAGGGACCGGGAGGATTTGAAATGGATATGTGAATTAATGGAGATTAGGGGGATTTGGACCCGGTAGAGGGCAGCTATTTTTAGGGCCGTGAAGCTCGAAGCGAATTGGCATTTGAATTTAGGTAATTTAGTGGGTAAAAAGACAGGAGCCTCAGGTATTATGCGCGGTGTTTCCTCTAGGCTGACTCCACTCCGTGATTTTGGTGAGTAGCGTGGTCGCCGTCAAGCAACGTTGCGCTCAAATTATCACCCAAACTGTCCTCACCAAAGCCCCAAACCCAAAAAAAACACCCCTCCGCTTGCTATATTTTGGAAGTAGCTCAATAAGTAGCACCCACCCCATCCCCAGCCCCCGCTTACCCAAAAAAAGTCCGAAGCCATTCTACATCTCGAACCAATCAAAGTCGTACAAAGTTTTAGACATTTTATTGGCTAATTCCTAAATCCGAAGTGCTACGGCATAAAAACAGCATTTGAGAAAGCCAGCAGAAATTCTTTGAGGAAATCCTGACATGAAAAAATTTCCATTTTTCATCATCATGCTTGCTAAAATTTGGCTCAACCACAGTCTACCAAGCCAACCAAAACAGAAAATAAGTCCGCCGATCGACTTTCCCCCCACACTCCCCTGCAGGCCACAACGGCAGGTGTAAAGCGAGATCAAATTTGGAAATGCCAAATTTGAGCGTGCCGAGACCAACGAGTAACCGGAGATGGAGCCCGTGGTCCCAAAAGATCCAGCCCCAAAATGCAAATCGGTAGCTGACAAGTTGTCTACTCGAATTTTGGGCGATGGGTCTTCAACCCGACCCCGTTGGTGGGGCCCCACTCCAAACATCCCAGGGGACATGTTGCAAAAGGAAAAGCATCCCATGCATAGTCTTTGCCATATAAAATCAAAGGCGGCAGGAAAATGGAGGGTCGTGGAAGGGGTAAAAACGGACGCGAGTGAAAGAAGTAAAAAAGGGGATAAAACGGAAGGTAGCAAAAAACAGACGATAATAGGAGGAAGTGCCATAGGATTCCTGATTCGAGGGATGCCAGAGCGAGGATGAAAGAGAAAGAGAAAGAGTGCGAGTGAGAGAGAGAGAGAGATAGGAGAGAGGGGAGAGCGAGATAGCGGCTGTAGGGAGAGAGCTTATAAATATAAATTTAGCCTGAATTTGCTGGCTAACGGATTGCCGTGAATTTAGTTGACCCCACGCCAGCCCCGAGAAATCCGTTACGACATGAAAGACCTGGGCACGCGTTGCGGTGCGCGGGCTCCATAATATCCATCAACAAATCATAGCAAAATATTATTAAACACTATAATACGGCTCCGAAAAGATATTCCGGCAATTCTTAACACGAGAAAACTACTATAAACCTGGTAGTACGACAATAATGTATAAAATCGTTAACGAGGAGGCTGGCCGCCCGAGAAAGGGAAGACGAGAGTGTGCAATGGCGGGTTGCAGAAAAGAGAAAGAATTGTTTATGCGAGGAAAAGAAGGAAAGGATGAAGAAGCGGAAGACTGGTGAAAGTCTGTGTTCCAGTTCGGGAAGAGGCACAGATACAACCCCCAGGGAGGGGGAGGCACAGACGAAATGGCTGATGCTCCCGGAAAAGCCAACACATGCCCACAGTCGAGAGCCGGATGGGGAATGGTGGGAGGTTTCAAGGGAGTTTAGGGATCAACCAGTGTTTGTTTATAGTGTACCATGTAAATAGATTGCTAAAAATTATTTTTTCAAGTAATTTTGAATCGGAAACTAACAGTTTGGTATTTTGTTGTCGATAGTACAGCTATGGTGATCTACCGCACTACTTCGAAACCATCACGCGTGCTATCAAGAAAAATTGCCGTATCAAAACTATATTTGGCAGACAATTTCGTTGTTTTCCATTCGGGTTTTCCAACATTTTAAAAGTAAAAAATAGAGTGCTTTGCCTTCCAGGCAAAAAAATTAGAATGTCGCTACGGTAACTACCGTATCACAATGAAGACGACGCAGCCTGTTCTCGCAAAAACGCGATAAAATTACCGTAATCAGACTCTACCCCCATAGAAAAATAACAGCTTCCACCCGCAAGGATACAAAGATTATTCCCTACCTGTCCCTGAACTATTTCTCAGCACCCGAACAAAAAGTTGCGCCTGTTTTCCCGATTTCATCCCCTATTTTGCGTCAAAACCCCGTAAAGAGGATGAGTTCGTACTCGTTGGCCGTAACAACCTTCCCGAAAACCAAACGCCGTTGCACACGGGATTATAGCCTAGATTTTGGAATGGTCGTCGATTGGCAGGGTGGGGATTCATTTCCATTCCTCCAAATCTGAAGATTACCCTCCGTGGACTTGCGGATCACAGAAAAAACCAGATAGAAAATGCTACAAATTTGCGGGGTAGTCACATCGTTCTTGTGAAAAGGGGGGAATGTTATTCGAAGATCACTTTCTGATTTACGAGGAACATTACGGTAGCTCTCAAAAATCAGGGCTTTCAGGAGGCGATATTTTAGGAAGTTTTCCGCACTATAGATCGTAAAGGGTGTCGGCATGAATTTTCAGAGGTATTTGCGGGCTGCCCTTACCGGGAACACTCTTCAGAATCGTTTTAAAGGGTTTTGCGATGCATTACTGTGGATTTTGTCGGTTTTGGCTCCGGGCACGCCACGCGTCAGCTGCTTGGCCTTTCGCTGGTGTGATCGGACACGCAAGGGAAAACTCAGCGCGTCGCGTGTCGGGGTGCGTTCACACCTAGAGAGAATCGATGACCAACAAAAAATACTCATGTCTTGTCGACCCCTTTAAAATTGACTCAGACCAGGTAACTTTATGAATTAATCAATGGCTTCTCTTATGCAATCCCAATTCCTCCCAAAAACTCTGATTTCTCAGCTTATAAGTCTTTCACGCACACCTCCCGTCCGTCCACAGGTGCTTTTCGGAAAGGTCGCGCCGACATAAAAAACTGAAAACAGCTCGCTAGGTACGAAAACCTGGCCCGAAAAAAAAGTTGAGTTCGAAAGAGGGCCGTTTTGGGCGCGCCATCGCGCAGCTGCAATTATAATTGCACCCGGCTACGCAAAAATAGCTTATATAGAATTTTTGGGAGAGCGTATAATGTTTCAGGGTACGGGTCGGAAAGTGTCGGGCGTTCTTTAAGAGGGTCAGAAAAGAGTTTTTGAAAGCTACCGTGTGGCCACGGGGTCAACGAAAAAAACCGAATTTGGAAGGAAACACAGCCTGGGAGGTTTGTTGCTTTTAAAAGCCACGAAACAGCAGTTAGGCGAGCAAATATCTAAAAATTGGGGCTTATTTTGAAGCACATTTTTAAGGTTGCGAGATTGATTTCTTTATTCTTATTCTAACTGGTCTCTAACTTCGGGCTTACAAACTCGATGACCGGAAGATAATAGAATAATCTAAAAAATCTAGACCGGTCTAACCAAAAAGTCCATTGAGCTTACGCATCAGAAAAATACATAGACGTGAAATAATGACAGTAATATGCAAGCGCGGCCAGGAAATGATGCAAGACTGTATCCAGAAATCCTAAAAATATCAGAATTTGCGAAATTTATCCATTTTCACGAGGATCAAAGTTGTGGGGTTACGGTAGGTTGCGGCAGTCAAAAAAAATCCGGACCGTCTATAGAGGGTCTGGAGAGCCAGAAGAAAGCCAGCAGTTTGGTAGCCAATGAAGTTATGGATTTTTTTGGGTGGCTAGGGTGTGCCCAAGCCGATGCAGCATCGGCATTCGTGGGAGACGCGGGCGGGCGCGCGGGGTGCCCGGCGTGTATTGCGCAACGGGCGTCGCCCACCAAAGGGACCAGGGGTACTTACCGTAGCAGACAGGGGAGAGAGTGTGCAATAGCAGGAGGCTGGAGACGGGAAGGGGACAGACGCGCGCATACACACAGACACACAGGCAGACACACCGGCTCGCGCGACCCACGCAGGAGGGGGCACACTTGGTGGACTGCCCCTGCCATTCCATACCAAGGGATGGTCGGGTGTGCACTACGCTTTTGTCCGAAATGCAACTCTAGACGGGGTAGGTGATGACGGAGGGGTGACCAATGGGCTGAAGTAGCGCTAGACGTCCAGTTTTGTGGAAAAGTGGAAAAATAGAGTGATAGGGAGATGGAAAGCTAGAGGCTAGAGGGGCGATGGGGAGAGATAGAGCGCTAAACAGCGTGAGAGGGATAGAGAGAGGGAGAGAGAGAGGGAGAGAGATAAAGAGAGAGCGGGAGAGAGAGAGAGAGAGCGGCCAATTACTTCATGTTTCTTTCTCCTCATTTTCGAAGCGAAAGTGATACTTTCAAGAAGGCTACTACCGATCTAACGCTGATTTAGCTCTTAACGTTTCTTAACGCCTTTTTATCTATTAAATGCCCATTCATTCATTGATTTTAATTTATGATAACTATATAAAAAACAAAACTAAAACAAATAAAAATATACAAAAACAAATCGATAGCAATCAATCTACCCGGAAGGAAAAGGTGAAAACCGTTGACCCAGCCCCATACCGTTACTTATCAAAATCGCGCCGGGTAGTTCCAGGTGGCGTAAGGAGGTGTAGATGGCACTGGATGGGATGGTCATTGGCTGGTCCACTGTCGTGCTGACCCCTTCGAGACACTATCCCTTGATAACGCAAACGTTTTTTAGGGCTGACCATTCTGATTTGCCGACCCCCACGCCAAATGATAAGCCAAGAAAGGGCAAGTTGGGAGGACCTTAAGAAATGTGAGGGAGCTGATGTTGAGTAGGGGTTGAGTTTTGGAGATGTGTGAAGGTATCTGATGTTACGGCATTTCAAAGAGAGATCGTAAAATCCGCCTAAATCGTTTTTAAATACATTTGCAAGAACAAATTCATAATTTTAGCCTTGAAAATTCAAGTGTTTGATTTTGCACGCCGTTGGATCTTTTAAAGGGCCTGTGAGGTACAGAAAAACCTCGGTGACTGCTAGCTATCTGTGCCTACCGTTGCGTTACAAACGCATACCTACCACGTCGTAAAAATGCGTACAAAAACATCGGGATACGCTTGGCTTGGAGCGTAGCTGTCGAGACACATTCAATCTCAAAAAATCAACGCTTCTCCTCTCCATCTATATCGGCCAACTAGACAGTTTGATAGACATTTTCCTTTCGCAACTATCTTCTGCGAACTTGAACTTACCGATAGTACGCCGTACTGCAGCGTAAATCGCTACCCAGCACCCCCGCCTACCGTATTGCACAAGCAGTTCTACTCATCGTCCCCTCCAGTATCCGGATGCCCTTTCCGCACAGATGCGTAAATCCATTACTACGGTGTTTACGCGAAATCTTTGGGCGCAATACGCCTGATCCCATCTTACGCTTTTCGCCTGCGCAATTCATTCCCAAATTGATGAGTGATCTTTGGGGATCATTCGCAAACAAGTGCATTTTATGTAAGCACTTTTAGGATTTCAATAAGGCTTAGCTACAGTAATCTAGCTGATGGATCACAAGATCATCATCATCCGGAAACCACGATGATAAATAATTATCTGAATAAGCCGCGACTCCGTTTTAGCGGATTATCATACACTGTTTGTGCGAATCGCTCCTCTTTGCATTTGCTATTACCTCAAGGCCCGGTCAGCAAATCCGCAAAAACACAAAAACTATGCGTTGAAAACGAAAAACAAAAAAAAGCGCGTGATTTATGGTTCTTGAAACTTAGCCATATGGTGCGTGGTCAACTAAAAAAGGGCTTCAGTGACGATTCCATCCGAACGACAAGTACTCGTATTAGACAGATAATTTTATGGAGGCCTTTCTAAGGATCCAATAAACTTATTACATTTCACAAATTTGCTCATCTGCTGGACACTTGACACTAAAAACTCTTGAACTTTTTTGACCTTGACCAATCCATCGAAATCCCACGGTCTATCAGTGACTCACTCCCGCATTTCGTACCCACATCAACTAGACCAGAGTAAAGAAACGAAAAACCGGTTCTGAGCCAAGGCACCACCAACAAGATGAAAACTGCCAAAAACCCCCTTTGGAGCCAAATTTTCCCCCGTTTTATCTTAATTCCTCATCGAGAACAATGTTGTGCAGAATTACGGCGGTTCTCGTTGGCCTGAACTGTTTAAGTTTAACTATTGCTGAAAAACCAGATTTGGAAGCGATATTTGCCGGGGAATTGGAGGTACTTTGATATCGATTTTTGCCTAGACAACTTCTTGTAGAATCCAGACATTACTGGGAAGGCTGCGGACGTTTCAAAAATTTTGGGAATGATTACTGCAGATCCGAAAGCTACGCTTGAAGCTTGTATGAAGTCCCAGGAGGTAAGTGAGAGCGAGAGTAGGAGAGAGAAACGGAGATAGATGGAGAGAGTCAGAGAAGAGATATATAAGGAGAGATATTAAGAAAACTGATTATACAGCCTAATCAGGAAAACCACTGCAAGCAGCTCATCCAAAATTTCATCCAGCTACTGAAAGACGCGGAGATTGCACAAAGGATGGCGACGGAATTGAAGCGCTTTACAGAACTTGGGTCCATAATCCATCTACGCGCAAAACGTAGCTCAACGAAAGCGCAAGACAATACGGTATATCGCAATTTATTTAACAAATTTCCTCTATCAAATCTTAGGAAAAAGAGACGACTTTTACCGAGGACCTTGCTGAAATCGCTGAAGCGGCTGGGCGGAATCAAAAAGATCTTATTGAGGGCTGTGAGCAAATGGTTGGGGCGCTGTATAAACTTGTAAGTGCTCTAAAACCTTTCTTTTTCAGTACAATCGTTCTTAGATAGTTGACTGCCCGGCCCTTGTCGCCGAGGCCACCGAACTGCTTGGAGACATCGCCAAGCAAACCGACGACGTCGAGAAGATGAACTTTGGGGCCTTGAAGAGGAAATTGTTGGATGCATAACTGTGCAATAAATCAAGTTGGAATCATATTTATTTACACGAATTGACCACTAATCGAGTTTCTCTACATTTTGCTCTTCAGGACGAAGCGGGCCATCAGTCTCTCGATGGTGGCCTCATGCGTGAAAAGCTCGCGAAGGACTTCGGTTTCGCGCTCATTTACAGCAATTAGCTTGTCGACAATTTCACGAGGACGCAGAAGCGCTTTTGAGGCGATGACGCTCTACAAACCGATCAAGTTGCCGAATAATTATTTTTTAACGCACGTGGTGAGCCAGCTTGGCGTATTTCTCAAGCAGCTTGCCGGTCTCCTCACGGAAGCGATCGTGTGGGATGATCTTGGAGGCAAAGCCACATTGGAAAGCTTCTTGAGCGGACATTTTCTCGGCGAAGAGAGCGAGGGATCCGGCCTATGGTGGATGATGTCGTTATTCCGTTTAATAGGATACCTTGGCCCGACCCATAATGTTTTCAAAAGTGTGGCTCGAAGCTCCTTCCGGGCACAATCCAAACTGCGTGAACGGGCAGAGGAAGTAACTCTAAAATAAACATTTTTGCTCTGAAGTATCCAATTTAAACAAAAATTTTAACAACCACTACTAATTACGTATGGCGCATGCTGTATTTTGTAGTATTGTATTCTGTACCTTCGATACCGTATTAAAATGCCGTCTTTACCTTGTCGGAGATGATCACATGATCCATCAGCGCCAGCGTCGTACAAGCGATGCCTATCGCCGGCCCATTCACCAGGGCGATCAGTGCCTAAAACATGCATGCCCTTTCCAAAAAACCCCATCTCCATCAGCCCTCCAGCCATACCCCTGATTTCTCTCCAAAAGCACCCGGCCCAAAAAATTCTGGGGACCGCAGAAATTTTGGAAAACATTTAAAAAAAACTAAAAAACAGCCAAAACGCCCGCAGGAAATTTTTTGGAAAATGAATATGAACTTTTCTTCGGTCGGCCGATTTCGGGGGGCCCCCCCGCCCCCCCGGGCCCTCCACCCAAAGTCCCTATTTTTCGCACCCATTTTCGAGGCGAATGACGGGAAGGGCTAAACCCGACTTTGGTGACATCCAGATGGCGCAACCTGGTATTTTTCTGTTGTTCACGAGCGCTACGCAGTGGTCCTGAGAGTTACCGTAAAAATTTTGGAATTAGTGGGTTTGTAAGGCTTGCGAGGGGTTTGGGGAAATGAAGGTGAATTCTAAGGTACCGTATTTCCTCTAATATTTCCTCGGGGGTTATATTTTTCAATCACCCTGTGGGAGGGGTTTGTATTGGGGGGGGGGATTATAAAAGAGGGGGGCTTATATTTTTTTTTGATCGACTAGAATCTCGAAAATGGGGGGTAAAATAATCGATTTTGGACCAAAAACACAAAATTCTTTTTGGCAAAAGAAGGCGTAAAATTACTCAAAATTGCAATGTTACGCACAAACTTCACCTTTTACTGCGTTTTTTTGGCTCCTAAGTGCATATTTGAGCAAAAATTTTAGGGAGGGGTTATATTAGAGGGGGGGGGGGGGTATATTAGAGGAAATACGGTATCATAATCTTAAACTAATCAAAAAAATTACTAGGTAATACAAGACTACCTTTTTATGTTTGATCAACCGATTCGTCCAGACTTTGTGCAGGGGCTGCGGGTCGATTTCGTCCATGTCACTACAAAAAAAACACGTCCCTTTGCATTTAGTTTAGCATATCTATTTTTTTTTAATGGCCAGCTATTAAACGCATGCAAAAATACGACATTTTTCAACGTATGTTTGAAAATATAACTCACGGTACATTACCGGCCGCCGGGCTGAAGTCATTTCCAGACGAATAAAACTCATCACCACAACCTAGAGCTTACATCAATTTTCTTCTTAATTAATAACAAGCAATATTATAAAAACACAATTTAAACTCACCAGTAAAGACCGTAATAAAGGTATCCTCATCGTCATTAGCCGCTTCCGTAGCCAGAACTAATTGCTTGTACATCTAATCCAAATCTAAATCAGTGTATCCGTCTTTTACCTCGTGATTAATCGCATTTTTGCGCTTCACATTGTCAAATTTAATGAAAAAGATTGGACCCTTCTTCTCGGTGGTGATCGACATTGCTAAATTTATTTTTAAAATTTGAATTTTTAGAAAAAAAGGACAGAAATCCAGCGCAAAATCGGGACCGCCATCTGCTTATCAGGGATCTCCGAAAGGCTACACTCCACCGGGCGCCAAACTACAATTCGTTATCACTCCAATCGGGCGTTCGTGGTGGTCTTGATTTGATTGAAATTAGTATCAATTATAACATTAAAAAATATATCAGTTAAATCCGTTTATCGCTATATCATCATTACATCTACAATATGCCTGTAATAACCCGGAAAAATACAGTATGACTAGAAACACCGAAATATGAATGACCAGAATGGAAGGGGATTAATGACCGATTTAGGGGTCCTGTTGGTTTCATATGCACGTATTTTTAGCGGTTCCTGGAAAAGAAAACCCTAAAGTACGCCTAGAAATTTTAAAAATTCGAAAATTTGAGCAAACCGTATAGCTTTTTTTCTGAAAAAAAGATTGCACTCGACAAATGTACAAAGAGTAGGTATATCTAAAAAAGTGGAATATCCGATTTCACGAAGGAATCACAACCAGCAAAAGGCACAAGTGAATGACAAGCTAGAGAGGGATGGTTTTTACAAAACGTTTGGAGAACTGTCGCGACGATCCCTGACGGGTGTCCAGAGTAAAAGATGTCGTGACTCTTCGATCCGTTGCGAGGCGTACTGTAAGAAAAAAATATGGATTTTAACAGAAACGGGAAAACACGACTACGGTAATTTAGAACAACGGCACTTCACGGTTCTTGTGGTGTTTCACACAAGAAAGGGTAAAGTCTAAGAAATAATGTTTAAGTTCTGATTATTTTGCCAGCTTATAAAGCAACGAAATTTAATTATTTAAAGTAGATTTATATTGTCATGACAAGGCTAAAATTTGCGTAATTTGTAATGGTAAATGTCGATTTGATGTCACCTGAATTTCTATAGATAAAAACGCATAAATTTCCACTACTATTTTTATCGCTTTATGGTTTTCTATGGTTTTTATTGAACCTATGTCTTTCCTACGACTTACTACAGCCTAAATTGTGCGATACCACGACGACAAAAAACTCGAAAAGTAGTGTGCCACCGAGAAGTTGTGTCTATTTTCGTGTGTAGGACCATAGAGTGAAAGTGCACACATATTGGTGGTCGAATGGTGGATGGGTGGATGGACAGCAGAACTGTTAGAAGACGTCGTGCCCTCGCCGGACCAAGGAAATCTTCTTCTGCAAAGGCATCAACTCGGTCGAGGTCGGCGAGATCGAGCGGATCGAGCGTTTGTGGCGAGTCGTCCCGCCGCATTCCACCTGGAAAAGGGGGGAGGAGTTGAGAGGTTGAAAATGTAAGAGGAGACAAGATACAAAAGAAGCGCCGAATGAAAAGAAGAGAAAGGCTTAAGTATCATGATTTTAAGGATAAAATTAAAAAGCTTTGAAAATCGAGAGCCTTCATTTACGTTTATCTAACTAATATTAAAAATCTTTATATAAGCATGCAAATAAAAAATTAAACCTGGCCCCTTAAGGTATACCTTGATCTTG
Organism: Mesorhabditis spiculigera; assembly: GCA_958295435.1. Classification (NCBI taxonomy): domain Eukaryota; kingdom Metazoa; phylum Nematoda; class Chromadorea; order Rhabditida; family Rhabditidae; genus Mesorhabditis; species Mesorhabditis spiculigera. Next base: position 11,247 of record CATQJA010001578.1, read on the forward strand.
TGTAAGGAGCGCTAGAAGAGTAAGGTGAGGATTATGAAAGCTTACTGGCTATGATATACTAAAAATAAAAAGCAAAAAATTTTCGTTAGACTATCGATATGACCGAATTTCATGGTCATATCTATAGGCTAACGGAAGGGGGGGGGGGAATCAAAGCCTAAGCCTAAGCCCTAAGCCCTAAGCCCTAAGCCCTAGCCCAAGCCTAAGCCTGTAAAATGCCTATACAATGCCGTAATTGTTCGTCAAATGGGGGAATCGACTCTTCTGTTTCCGATGGCGTTTTCAGAATTTCGATAAAATACATGTTTATAAAGTTAAAGCCGGTTTTATTCATTTTTGCGGTCCCTGAGGGCTTCCTTGCATAAAGTGAAAAAAATAGAAATTTCCTCATTCTTGCGACTTGCACGCATGTGTGGTGGGGGGTCCGCGCGACCCGAGCTATCGGAAAGTCAAATTTATCATGCAGAGCCCCGCACTCCAGCGCCCAAGACCCGCGAAGCGGGTTTTGGGCGCTGGTAAGAAATAAAAGAAAATTAGATATCGACACTTTTATTAGGTACAGCTACTCACCAATTCCAATCCGGTGCCCTCCTCGCCGCTATTCTCGTCGTCCGACTCGACTCGTAGTACCTAGATTAAAACTTTTAGCAGGTTGTTTGGAACCTACCACATGTGGAGTACTATTGACGGCAACACTGATATTATTGACGAGGGGTGGCTCGGGTTGAGTGAGAGTTACCTAAAAATATATAAGCTGTAGAGACTTTGAAAGGTTCTAGAAACTTAATCGTAAAGCCCTAAATACCTCCGGAATGTTCTCCATCGCGTCGATATTCAGTGCATTTTGGCTATCGTGATGGTAGATCTGGTATTCCTTTTCGTTGAAGGTGCCCGCGGTCTAAAGGTATTGAAAGATGTATTGAACTATGTATCAACTAAACCAAAAGTTTAAGTTAACACACCCTCATCTCATCCAATTCCTTCGCTGAACATGGTGGCGTTTTCACATCATAGACATTGTGGAATTTTTGGAAATCAATATGGTATTGCCCGTTCTCTTTTTGTAGTGCACCAGTTTCTCGAATCTGAAAAGAACTTACTGTAACCCTCTTATGTTGACCGTGGGATTTCGTTATGGGAGATAGCACATCCTGTGCAGAATTTTTCGCTGATTCCGAATCCGTTTTCAAAAGTTGCGGAACCCCTCGGAAAACAGGTTAAAAATCGAATTTAAATTTGGGCGAATCTGGTCCATGGCGCCCCTGGGGGGTTCAAAGAGGCTCCCCACCGCCACCCCAGCAGCAGCTCGACGGTACAATGGTTAGGCGCCGGTTTCTTGAGCAGGCTATCACTGGTTCGACCCCTGCCGCGGTCGGTTTTTTTTGCTTTGCATTTTTTTTTAATCGGAAACTAGTGTGACGCTGTGCCGAAACAGTGTCATATCGTTTTTTTAACCATTTCCTTTTCTATTTTCTTATAACAATAGATAAAGATTCACCAACCAAACCACGGCGCAAGTTATTCTCGCCAGCGCAAGCCAATTTGTAGTTCCCGACGACATAAACTGCTCGTTCTTCGTTGGCATAAAGCAATTTAGAAAAGGAAATGGTTAAAAAAACGATATGACACTGTTTCGGCACAGCGTCACACTAGTTTCCGATTAAAAAAAAATGCAAAGCAAAAAAAACCGACCGCGGCGGGGGTCGAACCAGTGATCGCCTGCCCAAGAAACCGGCGCCTAACCATTGTACCGTCGAGCTGCTGCTGGGGTGGCGGTGGGGAGCCTCTTTGAACCCCCCCCAGGGGCGCCATGGATCAGATTCGCCCAAATTTAAATTCGATTTTTAACCTGTTTTCCGAGGGGTTCCGCAACTTTTGAAAACGGATTCGGAATCAGCGAAAAATTCTGCACAGGATGTGCTATCTCCCATAACGAAATCCCACGGTCAACATAAGAGGGTTACAGTTAGATATCATAATTTCGTAAATTGTGATATGTTAATTCTATATTGACTTTTCCCTCACCGTTTCCCCCATAAAATTTCATTTGGAAGATAACTGGTCCTTGCTTGTGTTGTCGACCCCACCGATTCCACAACGCCCTCCAATATCGCTAAAAATACGGAATATACAGGGTGTCCCAAAAAAAGACCTCCTCTAGCGGTCGGCAGTGATGTCTGATTTTGACGATTTAGATATCTATGTTTAGGTATCTCGACGAGCTGAGGAGATACGTTCTTTCAGTTTTTCGAAATTCCCTAATTTTCAACCCGATTTTCATCGTTTTTTGGGCATAAGTTCCACAGTTTTGTGCAAAAACTCAATTTAAACGGTTTCAGTCCCATCCAAGCTGTGTTTTGTCAAATGCCTTTTAAAAGGTGAACCTTGGGCTGCCAGAACAAATGTAAAAATTTGGAAAATCGGGGGGGGGGGATTTTTTTAAAACACTTGCATGGGGAAAAGCATCAAAATTTCAGCTAATTTCGCAAAAATGTTAACAAATGTAATAAAAATTCGGAAATTGACAATCGGAAAGAACATTCTCGTCGAGAGCTTTCGATAGATACCTAAAACGTCAAAATCGGACATCACTGCGGATCGCTATTTTTCACTATTTTTTTTGGGACGCCCAGTAGATAGCTTTACGTTTCCATACCAATAATCTCAAATTTGGCCGTCATCAAGCTCTCCTTGCTGACGTCGTAGAGTGGTGAATTTTCGTCGATTTCATGGCATATCGTGATGGGCCATATTACGAAGACTCGATCCAACCCTTCGTCATACCTAAAAAATTTGCATAAAAATATAGCGAAGGCATAAACATACCCGACGTCCATATCAAATTGATGAAATGGTAACAACTCTCCCTCGTAGGTTATACAACGTTTGATCATCTGAAAACGTCATGAATTATAAGGAAAAATTATCATTGTTTTAGATAGAACAAATCCAACTATTAGAAGTTATAGGAAGAAAGATCTACACTTTGCTTATGGAAATCGCAAACCCCATTGAAATTGCCCGTCACCTGTAACCGAACGTGCGCTTCAGCCAACGAGCTCTTCCTCATGTCTCCGACTCGGAAGAGGAGGCACAACTTCCCGTCCCTCATGCAGATTACCGCGTTTTTGCTGAAAAAAACGAGGTTTTGCATGGTTTCGTGTCCCTGATTCCCCGGGAAGTCATTTCACACACTCGCCTAGTTTATATGCGGTTCCGGGCCGCGTGTGCCAAGCGGGGGTCTCATAACAATGAGCCAGTGAGCTTGTTTAGAAAACACGAGCGCGCCTTGGCTGGGGTTTGGGATTAGAAAAATGGCTGAAATCGGAAGATTGCTTCCGCCGCGGTTAAGGACAATTGGTGGATTAGGTCCTCTGTTTCGGCAGAAAGATTAAAATTCGGAGATAAGCTTTTCTTAATCTGCAACATTGTCATATGAGTCAACAGATCGCGGTATTGCGTGCTTTACGACTCATATTTTACGTCGGCCCAACAAGCAGGGTTTTTATTTTTCCCTAAAAAGAATTCGTTGTCACAAACACTTATCACTTTTTTCACAACCAATCAGTTTGTGGGATTTTCGAACACTCAAATTTTGACATCGAACCTTGACTTCACTTTGACTCAACTCCTGAAGGCATCAGTAAATTTACGACTACGGACTCCATTTCTAACCCTAATGAAAAAAAGAATATATTCTGCTCAAAACAAAACCAGTCCCCAGCCACCCCATCCTTTCCATTTGGCACACGACCCGAAAATGAGTTCACCATCGCCCCACCCCGTCACGACCATGATGATGTGCCCATTTTGACGCCCTTTCATCGTGGGCTTGGAAAAAGGAGGTCCCTAAGAAACAAAAGCTACCTCACGGGGCTCATTTGTCGCCCATTTTCAAGGCGGCCATCACCCGGCGGTGTGGTCGTGGCCAGGCGAAAGCCGCGGCGCAATTATCCCGCTGACACCCACCGGCTTCACGACCTTTGTTTTTCTGGGAGAACCAAAACGTGAACAGGCGATAAAACAATAATTAGTTTTTTTCGGGGGGCTACAGCGAGGTATTGGTTTTGGTAGGAACGAAATAAAGCTTAAAAAATTTGGCCTCAGAGCCAAAATTGCTCTTTTTGTAACTACAGTCATGATGTAGAAAGGGAAATCTCGACAGCATGGGCTGGCGGAGTATATAAATAGATAATATATAAATAGTATATATTAAATAGGTAAAAATATAGAAAAATCACCTAAAGATGAGCGTCGCCGCTCGTTTGATCGGTCTGGCCAACTTTGAAAAGATCACACCAGCCATGAGCGTCTGAAAATGAAAATTAGGAAATACGAGCAACTTCGACAAGTCGGCCGATAAAAATCAGACGAATCGTAGAAGGTAAAAACCTTTCAAAAATTTACCTGTGACAAAATACCCCACATAAATTGCACCATCATCGCCAGCACTACCAGAGGACACTGATCAGTTGGATATCTGAAGTATAATTTGCTTTGCAATTCAAAAGTATGCGCACCTCATTAGTCAACTTTATTTTTAAAGGGTTACAAAAATTTTGGTATTCCGTCTAATTGCCGTCAATTAAGTTCACCGGCTTCCACCTGCTCAGCTCTTCCGGATCGATAAGAGCGGCCAACGGATATTTACAGACAAGTATTTTAAGGTGACATGGCTGATGAAACCCCGGCTATCTTATGCCGTGACGTCATGCTTTACAGAAGTGTCCTTTCACCAGTCTTCCTGATCTTATCAACCCTCGCTTCCGGTTTCATGCTTTTCATAACATCGGTAGCGACGCCGAAACCCATGGAAGGATACAAAATTCATATGATTGATAGCCTGGTAGGTCTGCGTCTACTGAAGGCTATAAAACGTCAAGGTTGGTTGCTACATCGTCAACGCCGTGGTCATCGCGATTTATGGACCTTATTTTTGTTGGAAAGAAGAGAATACGGAGCTCGTCTTTTTCTCGGTTGCAGTTTTGCAGTTTTCTGATGGAAACCTTTTGTGGTCAATTGCCATGGTGGGCTTTGATTCTTTGCCAGCCATTTTAGATAACTCCGATTTCAGTCAATATTTGCCCTGAGTGCTATCAATGTATGTAGAAGTAATATACTTTGCTTCAAACACCGCTTTGAATGTGTCGCCGTCGGCAAGTATCACCTTTTTTGCGTGCGTGTTGGTACTCGAATGGCCTACGTGATGTTTACATACGCACTGATCTGCACGATCCTCACACTGGTGTATGGCCTCATGCCTTTGGGCAGATTCAAATTTGTAAGTGCGGCAGTTAGCAAACACGCTCTTATTCTAGGAAACGCTAAATGGGTCCGATAAGTCCATAAACCCAATATTTGTCAATAGCATCACCTCTTCTTGGAAATACATAGGCCCTTTTACAATACTTGCTTTCTCCTACATCATTGCGTTCCTATTCTATTTTGGCTCCACTTACTATTGTCTTTACCATAATCAAACCGTGGCCATAAAACTATCGAAAACAACGATGCGAGCGCAAAAGGTTGCCTTTTTGACGTTATTGGTACAGGTATTTGGTCGTTGACCTTCAGCGAGCGTATTTTAGTGTCTCACGACGCTTGTTTCTGGATTCATTGTGGTCCTTTGCGTGTTAGTATCCATTTTATCTCAAAGCAGCGCATGGATTAAAGGTTTTGTTTTGAAAAGAAGCATATGATCGCTTTTAGCAACGAACATGAGCGCTGCCATCCTACTTCAACCATACGGGCTGTTCTACCCCATAATGCTACTTCTGACCACCAGGCCATTCTATAACCACGATAAGCAACTTCTAGGGAGGCTTAAAATTAGCCTAGTTGAAAACGAAATCAGTTCCTTATACCACCACCAGAAAAGAACGTCAAAGAAGAAAACGGCCGCGCGCGAAATCTCGATTGTGCAGCCAATGCCGAGACCTAACAAACCATACCGTATAATGGATGATAAAAGATGATAAAACCATTCTAAAATTGCTGACTATGAAAGCACAACAGTTGCAGGCATGATTTGTACTTGTGGCGGCGCACCCGTATGAAACACCTGCGTCAGAAATGCGGCTTCAACGTTTCCCAAAATTCTCGAAAAGTCGCACAACACCCATCGATCGTTGGCAGTTACTGTAACTTTATTATCAAGATGCCGGAAAAAGTATATTACGATGCGTTACCATATCGAACGTATGTCACAACTCTGTGCCTGTCGGTAGCAACGCCCATATTTGCAATGTTGATTTATTTGGTGGTGGTGGCGACCCCGGTCAGGATGATGCGCTACAGATATTACATCTTTGATAGTCTGGTAAGTACTAAATGACGGATGGGAACTACGCTTACAAAATCCAGATATCTTCCTACACCTTCAGCCATACCTGCATCATCATATTGCTTCCTTATCTTATACAGGACGAAAAAGGCCTGCAAACGCTATCAATGAGCTTATTGGCCAACATAGCTCCGGAAACGAACTGCCAGTTGGTCTGGGTAGGAAAGCTCTCGTTATGAATGCGGGACTCTAGTGTGTGCTAGCCATCGCGGTCACAAATTGCTGTCGCTCCAATATCAACTCATTCAAGTATCGCTTTGAGAGCGTACTGTTTGGGCGCCACAGAGCATTGTGGAAAAAGTATCGGTTCTGCCTGTACATTTTGCTGGCCTACGGAATTTTCACGTCAATCACAAATGTTTATCTGGCCGTGGAAGGTGGCCCAGTATCGATTGTCATGGTAATTATGCAAATATAAATTTTCGTCGAACAGCTAGCAACCTATCTACAATTCCTTTAGATGACCCATTCTTTCACGGGACTACAGTCGCGGCAGGTCACGGCAATGCGCTACAGATTTTCATTTTTCTGGTTCATCCCATTCACGCTACTTGGTTGCTGCTACGTCGGCATCTTCATGCTCTTTATCGGCACCACCTACTATTCCCTCTATTACAGCAAAACCTTTTCCCAGCGTATTTCCCCGACCACCCTATCGGCACAACGTCATGCGTTCTACGCGCTCTCCGTTCAGGTTAGTAAAAAAGCTTCTTTTACGCAACATTTTTCTAGGGCGGACTAACTCTTGGAATCCAAATCTTCCTTGTCAACTCCACACTCCTGACTGTCGCTATTGGAATGGAGAGAATGGTGGAAGGTTAGCGTTTCAGCTCGTCAAAAGTTGCTCGTAGTCAACGACATAATCTCTCAATCCTGGTTATGTTCTACAGCCAACTGTACGGAATCGCCGTGCTTTTGACCACCAGACCATATCGGATGCATGTTGCCCTTCTGTATGCCAAATTCTTCGGCGGGAGTGTGGTGAACCGTCGTGCAACGATAGTTTCGATTGTCATTCAATGCCCGAGCAATTAGTAAAGTAATGTGATACTATCATCCCTAAGCTGTAGCGTAGCCAACTTTCAAACACAGCACTTTGGCACGGTAGCGTATATGCGTTTAATATCATTATAATCTTGCCAAATGCACAGTGTTCCCCGAAAAACAAGCTTTTTGTTGAACTTAGTGTTTCTCATATCTTTCCGGCAGCACCTGCCACTGTGGAACTGTGATCAAGGTTGAGGCCCCAAGAACTACATATCGACCGCCGGGTCTTTATTTTTGCGATAATGTCGAATAGAACTTACTATGATGTGTGACTTTATCGCCTTTACATCTCAACAGCCTGCCTGGCGGTTGCTTCGCCGAGTTTTCGGGGCTTACTCTACTAGAGCTCAGTGGCGTCGCCGAGGGGGCATGATAAAATATCGATTTTATATAATTGACTCAATGGCGTGTTCACGATCGTTTTTCGGCGCTCTGAATTACCTAGATATCTTCGTTCATCTTCGCCCACACAACTGCTACTGTGGTTCTTCCGTATTTCGAACAGGGTGAGCATGGCATCATTGCATTTTCTATGACGTTGTTGGCAAGGTTTTACCCCAGAATGAACAATCAATGGTTTTGGGTAGGCGGCTACTTTGGCTTCATCACTTTCATTCGTTTGTAGGGCCTATTAGGACTCGTTTCTATCAACTGCTGCCGGGCCAACAGCAATTCGTTTAAATATCGCTTTGAAGCGGTACTCTTTGGCTCCTATCGTGCACAATGGTTGCAATTTCGTCCTGGACTTTACGTACTTTTGGTATACGCCTTCGTAGTTTGTATACTCGTGGCCACACTCGCTTTTACGCCGGTCCAAACACCAGCGATAATGGTGGGCAGGTTTTTTTTGTTCTTACAAGGAGTGCTTTTTTTGAGTCATCGGCAAAACCTTACGAGACCTAGCTCATTCGATAGAGAATTTGATTCTAAACAAAACCCCGTTGTTCTTTTTTGCAGAATGGCTATCTATGATTTTATAAAATTTTAAAACTGCACCCAAAAGCCTCCCTTTTGGCTCGAAGGGCACTCATGGTAAGAGACGGTCACTAGTATTTTAATTTTATAAAATCAGGGATAGCCATTCTGCAAAAAAGAACAACGGGGTTTTGTTCAGAATCAAATTCTCTATCGAATGAGCTAGGTCTCGTAAGGTTTTCCCGGTGACTCAAAAAAAGCACTCCTTGTTAAAGGGATACCCAATGTTTTGGCGGCAAATATATAGTTAGGTATTCCGGAGAGTACAAATGACGCGTGAATTTTGTGCTTTAACGGACGCCCAGTGCCGCACAGAATTCGGAAGCTTTTCCCTCTTTTGGCGCCCCCCATCTCAACCAATGGCTTGCCACTATGGCCTAATGGATAGCACCCAGGTCTTCAAAACGAGGGTCCCGGGTTCGACCCCCGCACGCGTCCTGGTTTTTGCTTTTTGAGCCTCGCAAATGTTGGGTATCCCTTTAAAGGGATGCCCAACCTTTTCGGGGCTCAAAAAGCAAAAACCATGCCGCGGGCGGGGGTCAGACCCGAGACCACCGTTTTGTAGGCCTGGACGCTATCCATTAGGCCATAGTGGCAAGCCATTGAAGGGGAGGGGGATGCCACAAGAGGGAAAGGTGTCCGAATTCTGTGCGGCAATGGGCGCCCATTGGAGCACAAAGTTCGCGCGTCATTTGTACTTGCCGGAATACATACTATATATTTGCCGCCAAAACCTTGGGTGTCCCTTTAATGTCTTGGTAGGTGAGCGATTCTTTCGGCGGGACAGCTCTTTTACTCTACCCAATCGAATTACAATTATCACTGTCGTATATTATCCCAATCGCTATACTCTGCGTCATTCACGTCCTAGTGTTCTGACTATTCTCATGCACTACAGTCTATTTTCACTACTACAGCAAAAGCATGGCCGCAAGGATATCGCCGAAAAGACTACGCGCCCAGCGCCACGCATTCTCAATGTTGTTCGTCCAGGTATACAAATCTATACTTTCTGAAACTAAGTTCGAGCTTTATAGACGCTCATGACGCTGGGGATCGGGATGTTTCTTATTCTTTTCTCGATCGTAGCCATTCTATCTGCGATCGGCTTCTTGATCACAGGTCTCACAGAATACACCCTTGCATCTGAATGATTATTTTTAGTTGATAATGTTATAATATCCATTACATTGACGTTCTACAGTCAATTGTATGCGTTCACGGTTCTATTGACCACCCAGCCCTACCTAAATTATCTGAGAAAACTCAAGCTGGGCTGCTTCAAGTTGGGCCGTTCAAGCAACAGCTCAAACATTGTTTCCCTGGTAACGTGGGTCCGAGGTGTCAGGGTATGAAATAAAACAATCAAAATAAAAATAAAAACAGAGCATTTAAAAGACCCACCGATACCCATAACCGATCGTCGTCTGCGTGGTGAAGGAGAAGAGGTAGAAATTGAGCTCGGAGTCGGCATTTTGTACACACGGCGTCCAGTTTGTACTTTTCATGTTCCAGGGCTCGAGGTCACCGTGGGAATTGGCAATGCTAAATTAGTTTTTATTGGTTACCTTCAATTCAAGCAAATTCGATTACATCAACGTGTATTAATAAAGATAATTGTAAATCGAATTATAAACGTTGAAAATACGCTCTGCCATTACCTATAATAAATCAACGCAAAAAACGTCCACGAGAGGACAAAGTTGAGCGAAAAGTAGAGAAGACACCATCTCCATTTCATTTCGATAACCGTCGTAAAGATATCGCTGAAAATAGGCTGTGACATGCAGATTTTCACGTGAGTTATGGTGTTAAAAATCTAAATAAATACCTAAAGTATTTCCGCCTTTGCTTTGGCACGTTCTTCAAAGCAATATTGCAGATCCCATTTTTCTGTACAAGTCGATTCCGCATCCTTCTCGACCCGAGTCGCGGTGTCTGCAAAACCCTGATTTCGTTTTTTTTATACAACTTTTATATTTTGAAAAATACGTTTTCATTTCCCCCCGTGCCAGTTGTTGTGCGGAATCGCTTCCGCGGCACCGCGCGGCCAACCCATAATTCCCAGACCATTTTCCCGAACGGCAATTGTTTTCTCGCCGCGACTAATTCCACCTCAACTACCCCGCCGCGTCCAGAAATCACGCCGCAAAATTCACAGCCCATCCACTGGATTCTCACGGAACTCGGATGACCCGAAAGCGGCCATATTTCCGGGCGGGGGATGGTACGAAAAGTTTGTCCCCGCGAACGGAGCGGGCCTTCCCTTGTGCTCCTTTGCAGGCAAAAAGCAAAGTGGGCGATAAATTTGAGAGACGGCCACGGCGGGGGGAAGACGAGGAACTTTGCCGTTACGGAAGGTGGAAGGGATTCGATTTAACGAAAGGCTTCTGTTGTTGCAAGTTAGAATTTGATTCATGGGAGGAGAGATCGACCTCTATGGGATCATGCTAACAAAAAAAACGCAGAAGAACGAAAGCGCGTGTCGTGCTCAGCTAAAAATTGTCACAATTTATCCCGGGTCAGGAATTTCTTACCGTGCTAAATTTATGAGTTGAAAATACCCTTTCTAGAGTTGCTAGGAGGCAATTTTAGCGCTTATTAAATGTTATCCAAGAAATACTGAAATCAGCATAAAAACGCCCTTTCACGAGCGATAAGTGTGCGATTTTAAACTTCTTGAATGTTTGCTATCCAAAAACTAAATTTAAAACCTTCGCTCCAGATCTTATCCACAATCTCCTTTTTTTCAGAAACGCCCGTAAAAAGGTCACCCACCTTGAAAAACCGTGTCTTCTCCTTCTTTTCGGGCTCCATGTCGAGCATCGTCCGCTGGGCGGCGAGCAGATTCGCTACAGAAGGGGACATGGAGACGACGGCGCCCTTCCGGAGGGGCGCCACCGCCTCCATCCATTCACCGGGACGCCTTCCAAACAGTTCGCGGGACTACGGGTACGCCTCTGTACGCGCTGTGTCGGGTCCGCCCACTTTTAATTGGTAGTTGAAAGTTAGAGGGGGCGGGGCTTGGGAATTTGTCAAGATACAGATCGATTTCAGATTTTAGAGAACGAATAAAAATTAATACTATAGACCATCAAGTGAGGTCTTTAGACGATTTGGGAGTATCGTTCCCGGTTCTTCGTCGTTCGCTTCGGTCCCGGAAATCAAATTCGAGGGAGGAATTCGACTCAAGGGCCCAGCCAAAAGCCCGAGAAGATGCAAGATGTCCTGTGTTGGTCCGGGTGTGTATGTCTGTGGGTATGAGCGGGAGGATGGCCCCTCTCCTTCCCCTGGAGCCCCTCCCCTTTAGGGCCCACCGCCAGCCCGGCCGGCCACACGCTTTTTTTTGGCTTAGGGCCCCGGCTGAGGACCTTGGCGATGGGTGGCTAGCACCCCTTCTAGGCTTCTGAAGGGGTAGATGAGGAGTCGACGCAAAATGTATTACTCGGGAAGGAGGTGCGAATTAGCATGGTTTCAAGGTAGTAGGTTTAGGATTTTCCATAGGTTCTTTAAATTAAAGGCTTAGGCTTAGGCTTAGGCTTAAGTTTGGTTTAGGCTTAAGCATAGGCCCTGGAAAAATTCCGGTAACACGGGTTTTGGTTCTAAAATTAGCCTAATTTTCTCTGCTCCCTCCTGCCTCGCCCCAATCTCTGCCGATTATTTGACTGAAAAATTTGCAAATGGGGCCAGAAAAAAACAGGTTTAGATTTTGTCACCTTTCAGGGCCCCATGCTCATCCATCTCAAGCTCAAATTCTGCTCTTTAGCCCCAAGATGAGCACCTCCGCCTCTAGCCCCCTTTTTCGGGGGTCAGATGAGCAGGCGTCCGTCCATCCCCCCTCTTTCCGGTCCCACCCCCCAAAAATGCATTACTCTAGAAGAGGGAGAAGCTGTGGATCCACCACCTCCCACGGCCGACGACACTTTTAGAGGGTCGATGATGGATGGAGTTCACAGGGTATTTCTGCCTCTCCAAAAGCGACATCATCAATGAAAATAATTCTCATCGATGGGGAAGAGCAGGGTTTTTGTGGTTTGGAGCAAGCTATGGAAGAGCGGATCCTTCATTATTATTTTTTGCTTTCGCTCGAGGATGGGTTGAGACGGTGCTCAAAAGAGTGTTCAAGAGCGCACCAAAAAATGATAAAAAAGATCGAAGTCCATGGAACTGTGGAGTTCATTCGCAAAGGGTATACATGAATTCTCGTCAAACGTTAATATTACGAAGATACATTTTAAGAGTTGCTCAACTACCTTTCGATGTGAACAAATTGTAGCTTAAAATAAAAATTCACTAACTAAAGTAGCTTCAAAAACTCGAGGAATTCCGAAAAATCGCAATAATCAAACCCCCAACAAAAACCGGGCCGTGCCTTGCTTCATTAGCCTGGGAAATGTGCGTAAATATGTCTGCCAGAAAGACGTTCTCTAACAAAAAAAACGTGGTCCAAAGCAAAGGTGAAGAAATTCTATCACTTGTCCCCTCCCACCCAGTCTTTTCGATTGAAATCGAACCCTAAACATCAGGCAATGCTTCCAGAGACCTTTTAGTCGTCTGAAAACACAGAATTTTTTGGAGCTCTACAGTTTTTATGAACTTCAGATCTGACAGTCAGATGCCAAAAACCAAGGATACAGGTATGAGATACACGAAGTTTTATCGATTCGGGGATTGAGGAAAAAGGGTAGTCGTACGTTTCCGGCCTTAAAAATACCTATTATAGCAGTTGATGAAATTTCTATCCATATTAAGCTATGAAATTATTATTTACGTGGCATGGAAAAATCTAGGCAGCGGAAAATGTTTGGATAGACCCTTTTCGGCAGGTGCACTCTAGGTGCTTCCAAAATTTGAAGTTATTAGAGGGGCATCGAGACGATTTTTCTGGAAAGATGCAGAGTAATTGGGCAATCAACCCGCTATTAAAACTGTCAAGGAAAAGATAAGCTTTTTTAACTGAGTTCAAAGATTTTTTAACTATAACAAAGTTAAACTTTCCGCCCCATATGTTTAATTTCTATTTTTCATTGACGGCGGTATAGACTTTGAAATCTGTCATAAAAAGTGGTTGTTAGGGCAAAGGAAGCCATAGCTGCTCAAAAACCGACCTCCCGCCGACACGATCGACTCGCTCAAATTGCTGAGATTCGCATCCGACATCTCCCCGTCCATCGAATTCGCGTCACAATACCGTAGTGACCTTTGCCGGTACAACGCGCGGGGCATCTTTTGGAAAATCGAATCTAGGCCTAGGTACGAAGAACAGCCCTCTAGCAAAGGAATGAATCCACGAATTCTAGGGACCGCCACCTCCAGGGTGTCTGGGGTCGAACAAAAGCCGCAACCCGAATCAACGGCCAATTTTCTGAAATGAGAAAGGCGAGGTGTGGTATTTGGCAACGAGGGGGAAAGGGAATCCCCTCACAGCCCCTCCCAACACAACGGATCGGGCGTCTTCTAATTTTTTTCTTGATGTTAGGGTGCCGGCTCGGCGGCGAGCCCCTGGGATTATCCGCGAGAAATTGTTCGATTTATTTCCCGAATGCCTGCTGCTTTCAGTGGGCAATGCAGCGACGCTGACATGAAGACGCAAAACGCGGATAAGGCAAATGAGTCGGAAGGGGGGGGGATTAGTCGAGGATGGAGGGGGGCATGGATTTGCACGGCTTAGACAGTCATGTTTTAACTTTTTCTGGGCGGTGTTCCCTTCATTCGGGTGGGCGAGTGGTTGAGTCTTGATAGATGCGCAAGAACGAAACAATGTACCTTTCAAGAATATTTCAAGAGAATTTCGCCAAGGGGAATGGAAATGCTAAAAAAGCGCTCCTTTATCTCTACTAGGTCTTCACAAGACATAACCCGTTAAAACACCAATTTTTCGTTTGGTCCAATAAAACAGAATCGAAAGCGAAATAAAAGCGTAGTTCGAATTGGCGTCGCTTTTGACTAAATAAGGTTCATTATAATATCAAAAAATACAGTATAATACAGACCCGGGCAGACCAGAAATCATTATTTTATCATCCTAAGACAAAGAAAAATTTAGAACATTACCCATTTTTGCTCATTCCTGAGGCAAACTCTGCAGAAAATGCGCTACTTCCCCCGCCCCCCTCCCCCCCAAAATGGCCACTTTTCACCATAAAAACCAATATAACAAAGGCCATTTGCCGGGTAGGAAAAGCCAAAAACTCCGCAGCTACAAACCAGGAACAACGTCAAATCTGATCCAAAAAAACCCATCTTTTAGCCGTTCTGCAAAAGCCATCGAGATAGCGAATGCAAGAATTGCAAGTCCTAGCCTTCAGTTATACCGTAAAATTGACGTCAAGAACCACAGCACGTGGTTATGTTTTCCCAGAACAAATATTGCGAAAGATAGCGCGGAAAGCTGAGGAGCTGATCAACTACTTGCTTCTGGTGTCACTGCTCCGCGTTTTTTTTGTGTCGAACTGTGTGGGCTGGTCAAAAGAAAAAGGGACGACGGCCGAAAATAAAAGAAGCTCCCCGGTGGGGGGAAGCCGTTAGGCAAACGCGCCGTGTAACTCCGTTGCTGTGCCAAGTGATCGGGGGTAAATTTCAGAAAACAATACATCGAAAGGATTGGGGTGGCAGAACGTTGGATGAAAACACTGTTGTTTGGTAAACACTAAAAAATCATGGAAAGTCTTCGAAAAAATGTAGAGGGACTGAAAATATATACGAATTTCAACCGGAAAAAAATGTTTCCAACAAGCTCCAACCCGAAAAATAAAAAAATCTCAATAACTAAGCGTGATTTTACTTTTGAAAAGGAGAGAAAGTGGCATTCAAGTGGTATTTGAAGCTGAATAACCGGAAACTGGGTCAGTTTTATCACCTACTATAGAAAACGGCATTTCCGCATATTACCCAAGCCACAAAAGCTGAAAATAGACACTTTTAACAGCAATACGGGAAAGTTAGGAAAATCTTAGCGGCATATGAATCCCTGTAAAATGGAGCAAAGGGCAAGCCCGTGGCCGAGAAAAGACGGATTTTGACATAGCTAATTCTTAATGCATTAATAGTTTGTGGGTGTTCGGCTTCCCGAGTAACTGAAAGGAACGCTGTTGACTTCGCCACTCCTTTAAGACCTAGAACTACACACTACAACATCCCCAAATAGCCAAAAACGACTGCATGGTCTCAAGAATACGAGAGGATACGCTTTTCGGGAAGCTAGGTTAACCAGGAATAGGCCTTATTCTAGTATGCTGTGAACATGCCGGACTTCTGAATCCCTTTAAAGGCGCAAAAAAGACTGATTATCGATAACCGGAGGGTCCGTAATTCGCAATATTAGGTTATGAAGTTACCTGAGCAGCCTAGCAGACCTGCTTGGCTTCCCAATCTTCTTAAAAAAACCCTTACCGGTACTGATCTCCAGCGGCAATAGCAGATTCATAATCAATTCGCGTCGCTGTCGATTTTTGAGACTCCCTATTCTGGTGAGTCCCATGGAATTCGATTGTCTCGACGCCGAGAGATTTGCCGCTATTTTGTGGCTATTCATCCTCCAGCCACCACCAGCCATCAGCCCTTCTGTTCGTCTACCCGGGTGTTCTATCAGGGCCGAGAACCGAGGCGGGCGGATAAATGGCCTTGTTTTCCGGGGCACAAAATTAAAGGCAGCTTATGGGTGCCTTGGGCGCTGGCGGGCAAAAAAAAACCCGGCCGGATCATCCTGGGGTGAGTAATTTGGGTTTGGAAAGAATTGCGAGGTGAGGAGGCAGGGGAACGGGGAAGTGTTTTCTGCGGGTTAATGTCATAATGCCGATTTACATAATGCCGATTTTCATAATGCCGATTATTATAATGCCGATTTTTCATAATGCCGATTTTCATAATGCCGATTTTTCATAATGCCGATTTTCATAATGCCGATTTTCATAATGCCGATTTTACAGAATGCCGATTTTACAGAATGCCGATTTTCATAATGCCGATTTTCATAATGCCGATTTTCATAATGCCGATTATTATAATGCCGATTCTCATAATGCCGATTTTCATAATGCCGATTTTCATAATGCCGATTTTCATAATGCCGATTTTCATAATGCCGATTTTACATAGGGCTGATTTTGCATTAAAAGCCCGATTTACCCCAGACCGCGATAAATGAACATTCTTCAACCGTCGAAATTATTTAATAATTTTTCGACATTTTTTAATTAATACCGTCATCATAATACTGTAGTTTAACGGGGACTTGCAGATTCTTGAGATCTGCGGGATTGGCCGGGTAATCCTGAACTCGAGCTCTTCGTCCGACTTGTTCCAGGCTTTGGATAGTAGGGCGAATGACGCTGTCGTCATGGTGAGCCAGGACGGGTGCGACGAGAGCGCCAACAGATTGCCCGTAATCGGAAGTCACCATCTCCCGAACACGGTTCCGAGCCTTGGTATGCGCGTTCTAAACGTTTGCGGCTGAATCTGGAGGTTTGAATTACTGAGAATTATGAGAATAGAAAATTATGAGAATCGGCATTATAATAATCGGGATCATGAGAATCGGGATTATAATACTCGGCATTATGAGAATCGGCATTATAATACTCGGCATTATGAAAATCGGCATTATGAGAATCGGCATTATAATAATCGGCATTATGAAAATCGGCATTATGAAAATCGGCATTACTGAAAATCGGCATTATGAAAATCGGCATTCTGCAAAATCGGCATTCTGTAAATC